>OX419625.1:17166356-17249545 GCA_948473465.1 Lithophane ornitopus
CATAATCACGGTCGTCTGGATCTTATTTGAAAAGTCCATTCTAAACGGCATATAAAATTACACTTCTTAAGATATACCTAAATATACATATTTTTTCTTTGAACTCCGTAGTAATGTTATCATTAATCACTTCATGAAGAAGTGTTCTCAAAGTTTCATCAAATTAAAGCCTCAGTACCGCAAGGATCGGTGTTAGGCCCTGTACTTTACGCCATATTATATACGGCAGACCTGCCTGAGACTGCTGGTGTAGTTACAGCGACCTATGCAGATGATACTGCGTGCCTAGCAAGCGATACCGACCCTGCAAGGGCATCCACTAAACTGCAGGCACAGTTGGATAAGCTCGATGTGTGGCTAAAATAAAAACTTCTTACAAAAAAAAACAACCGACTTCCAAAAAAAACACTAAAAAAACATACAGACGAATTGAGAACCTCCTCCTTTTTGAAGAAGTCGGTTAAAAAGTGAAAAATAACTTTAATTTCGGAAGTCGGTGTCTTTGCTTTTCAATTTCCGTTTTTTGAAAGTTTTTATTTTTCACTTTTTAGTTGTGGTACCTACCCCCTCACAAATCCGAATACCGCTACCTGCTATGTAAATAACAGTGAAGGAGTCAAACAGGATATCGTCTAGATAAACTAAGTGGGAAAAATATGTAATATTGAAGCTAACTCAAAAATTACGCAAGCAAAGTTAATAAAATTTATATTGGACCACCTCGAAAGCTTGACCTACCAAACAAAAAAAGAATCATGAAAATCGATTCATAATTTGCGGAGTAATCACGTAACAAACATACAAAAAAAAAAAAAAACATACAGACGAATTGAGAACCTCCTCCTTTTTGAAGAAGTCGGTTAAAAATGGAGAATCAAACCCAGCGTGACAAAGTCCACCCATGTCACATTCACACTTAGAAAAGGGGATTGCGCACCTGTTTGCATGGAAAGAGGAACCCTGCCAACCAACACCACAGTGAAATACTTAGGCTTGCACCTGGATAGACGATTGACATGGGCAAACCACATGAAGGCCGAGAGAACAGAGGCAAATATACAATTTAAGAACTTCTCATGGCTATTAGGCCGAAAATCTCAACTCTCTCTCGGCAACAAGTTGCTTGTCTACAAGGCCATCATAAAACCAATTTGGATCTATGGCGTGGAACTCTGGGGATCTGCTAGCAATTCTAACCTAGAGATACTTCAGCGATTCCAAAACACTGCTCTAAGAATAATCTCCGACGCACACTGGTTTGTAAGAAATTCCGAAATACACGAATATCTAGAAATGCCGACCCTAAGAGAAGAAGTAAACAACTACAGCAAAAATTAGAAAGAAAGACTGAACAACCACAGTAACACACTAGCTAAAGACCTACTTGAAGACAAAGACCACATAAAACGCCTTAAAAGATGGCACATAATAGACCTTTACCAAAGGAACTAAAGTGCTCCACTAATAGATGGTGCTATTCACTGGAATAGCAACCAAACTAGTCTCACCCAAGACCAAATCTTATTATGGCTAAATAGCCGATTGTAGATGGAAAGAAGAGAAAAAAATCACAAAGGACGTATTTTTTGCTTAGAACCAAAACAGTGCAGAAATGGTATATGAAATCTCAATGTTGCAGTTTTTCATTAATGCACCGTTTTTATTTTTTATTTAGATAATAAATTTACCACAGAGGTTTAATGTCTCTCATTAAGTTTAATATAAAATTAACTAACAAATACTACTAAATTAACACGAGTGCATTTTGCCCTCGATGCAACAATCTACTATTATTCAATTCATATCTTTTCAAATGTTTTCATATTCGTTAGGTTTATTTTAGAACTTTTCTGTGAAGTTATGAAAAAAAAGGTATACGCCTGGCAGAAATCACTCTCTGATATATGAGGGACGTCACGTCCGCTCACGCACTACATGTTATTGTTTCTTTTATTGGACCGCTCTCTCACGCTCTCCAATGTTTCGTTTTATTACCTTCACTAGTTCTTTGACCGATGTAAAAAAAGAAATTACTTGATATTCAGTATATTTTTCCGCTCGCTTACTACAAGCGTGTCATTCGGCTGATTCTCTAAAATGAAAAAAAACTATGTATAGGTTCAAAGTCCCTGCTATTTAATGAAAATGTTTTCCGTAAATTATATTTTGATCAACAAAGCGATGCTGACCTGAAAATTGCAAAAAAAATGTAAGACAATTCGTATGTAATAGTGGGCTGCTTGCAGGATGTCGTCATCTGACAGCGAGCGCGTGCTGCGCGCTACCAACGTGTCGCGCGCGCCGCTCACCGTGCACGCCTACACAGCCGTTGTATATGGTGAGAGCACACACTCACACACATAAACACACACCCCCCACACACACACACGTGATACTAGAATGTAGACTGTAGATTCATTTAATAAACATGAAGACTATTTCTAAATGCGGTGTTAAACTTTTGTCAATTTTATTTTATTTATTACTACCTACTATTCTACAATTTTATTTATTACTACCAGTGCCCCGCGGTTTCACCCGCGTAGATCTCGATCCAGTGGGAGTACAGGGATAAAAACGTATCTTATGTCTGTTTCCAGGTCATGGTCTACCTATGTGCCAAAATTCATCCTCTCTAGACTAGGGAACCGCGTGGCGGCGTCGAACGGTTCACATATTGCATTGTTATACTCGTGATAACTTCGCAATTAAATGTCCGATTCGAATGAATTAAAAAGTATTTAACTGTTACATAAATACCCTTGATGATAAAATATTTATTTGATTACGAATTAATACTACGATACGAATGTAACCATCTTTTGTTTCTACCGGCGATTTTATTAAAGTTTAGCACACAAAAGCTGCCATTGTGACTTAACTACGATAGTTAGATAATTATATTCCCTCGAGGACTTTTTTTAAAGTAATAATGAGTACTTTAATCATATAGTACATCATTTTTATGTATCATCAATAGTTTTCTCAGCGCACGCTAAATAATGAATTTTATAGGCAAATTTTTGCTACTTTGGGTTACATTATAGCAATTTTATTAAGGCACTTTATTAAAAAAAAAAAAAAAAATATTCTATGTTACGTCCTGATAATTTAGCTTTCTATTGGTGAAAAAATGGTTCAAATCAATCCAGTAGTTTCGGAGCCTATTCGGTACAAACAAACAAAAAAAATCTTTCCTCTTTATAATATTAGGTCCCCACCTTAGATTATAAATAAGGTCCCCAGCTATGAAATCAGCGTTTTGTATGGGGAATTTTAAAGAAGTTGCTTTTTTATAGTGTTACACATTAAGTGTTGAGAGACCAACCGACGATTATCACTTTATGCACTATGCAAGTGCAGCCAAGTACAACCCCCGATTGGTGTTCCTACAATAGTCCTCTATTGTAGGATAATTATGGAAACAAAGATATTGGATTAGTTCAAGTTTGGGTGGCTATGTGAACAGGTTATCTTGAACTATGAAAAGACTATCGCCCCTGCCTGTACAATGATTTTAAATATAAAATGGCAGGGGGTGACTTGCACACTCAATAATGGGCCCCCCAAAACGGTCGCTAGCACTAAGTGTCGTAGCGATAAGCACAAAGTGTCATAGCGATATTATTATTATAATTTTGTCGCTTCGGCGTGGAGTTGCGGATATCAGCCCGTATTACCTATTACCTACCATTACCTGATATAGATTATCTATTTCGTAAAAATACGTCATTTTTGTTTTAATTAGGAATGACAATCCTTGCGTTTAATCTCATTAATTGATCAAGAAAAATATTTTCCGCTAGGGAGAGTTTTAATTAAAATATCTTTGTACTTGGATGAAAAGGAAATTACACTCCTTTGAGTAAAATAGGAATCTCATAATAATGAGGAGCGAAATCATGAGTAAAGTGAGTGTAGACGAGTCTTGTGGAGAGAAAATAATATGAAATGTTTCATCGAGAGAGACGACACTTGATAATTATGAGAGCGTCACCCTAATGCCAATCACGCTTTAGCTTCCTGTCCTCACCCCGACGTATTTGTTCCGACTCGGAATTTTGAACGTCTATTTCTAAGAAATCACATAAGAGACTGGAGTTATTTTAACAATGCCTATAATGAACTTTCCCAAACGAAACGAGGAAGGAGGAATTGAATCATTTGTCCTAATTCCGAATATTTGTTTGTCACTGTGTATTTTTAATCATGATTGTAATGTTGCTTAGTGAATGGTGTTTTCTTGTTTATTTTTTGTTTATTTAGTAATATTAAATAATTTTGCATGCCGTAAGGCAAAATGTTTCGGGACTCTCATCAAAATAACCATCATATCTGTATACCTACATTATTGTCAAATAAATGATTTCTATTTCTATTGTCTGGTATGAATGGAAATATTTAAAATTTTGCAAAAACAGTTTTTGAAGGGAGACACTCCGTTGAGCTAGCAGAACATGTGTGCTGTGAATGTTGTTCTGTGCAGAGTACCCGCAGAGCGCGCTTCCGTTCCGCCTGTACCTGCGCTACTACGACACGCCGCCGCACACCTGCCCTTGCCTCACCGCCTACGACTGTACGTACCTGCTACATTCATTACTATACACTATACACCTTTAACACGATAGCAGGATTGATGGTGATGTCAAAATATAATTAGGATCCCACTATCCAACAAAGCAGTAGTGCTTGCGATCACAAGACACGTGGTACTAGACCAACGACTGTCTCGTTGGTACTAGACCAACGAAACAGTTGTTGGGTTAGTGGTCGCAAGCGCTTTTGCTACTCATAAGGTCCTGGTTTCGATTCCCGGGTCGGGTAAAGAGTTATTGGCTTTTTCCATCTAGAATTTCTCAGTAGCAGCCCGGAGTCTGGATTTGTGACGGTTGATGGCTTAACCCCTGTTACATCGGACTTAAACATAACTGGCGAAATGCGGGTGTACTAAAGGTGAACCTCTTCCTAACCCTTTGGGAACACAGGAGTAATGTTGTAAATAATTTGTAAATAATTTTGAAGACGTCATATATTATGGTGATCGTGATCTCCACGGTCGCAGTAGTGCCTCTTAATTGTAACAGTAACTAGAACACACCGTCGATGATTCCAAATGTCGTGTTTACATTATCTGTCGGCGAGAAGCGACTCGCCAACTTAAACTCGAGCTCGCTGACTGTGCTCTAATAATCCCTTTTTTAGTTTGCGACTTTTTACTAACAGTTTGTGGGTTTGCGGTTAAAAGGTTATCAGGCAACTAAAACTAACTTCTCGTTATTTTTAGTAGAATAATTTATGTTTGTCGCATAATCCAGCCTTATTGTGACTTAAAACAGATATCTTTGTGTCGATTGTAATGGCAGAAAAAACAATAAGAGCTAGTAAAATTATAGCGCTGCTGGAATAGATAAGAGGTGTAGCCAAAAAACTATATTCTCATTGATAGTAAGAAATTACTAGTCATTTATGCTAATGACATAGTAAAATATTAATATTATCCATAGAAAAGCCAACGACTGTAAGGGGCCCGTTTTTTTGCAAAGGAGTGTATTTCACCTATGATATTACCGTACAATTTGATTAAAACACGACAAATACACTGATTAGTTGTCATCAACTGAATTAACTCAGTTAGCGAAATAATTAGTTTTTCTTTCAACTACGTAGTAATGTTATCATTAATCACTACAAAACCGATCACAAAGGAAATCTCATTGTTTCACTGTTTTTCATTAATGCAGTGTTTTTAGAGTTTCGTGCCCAAAGGGTAAAAAGGGATCCTATTACTAAGGCTCGTCTGACTGACTCACTGACTGACTGACTGTCTGACCGACCGACCGACCGACCGACCGACCGACCGACCGACCGACCGACCGAACGACAGACCGAACGACACTCACTCACTCACTCACTCATTCATTCAGTCACACTCACTCACTCATTCACTCACTCATTCACTCACTCAGCCAGAAAACGTATAAAAACAGATGCAAATGAATTGTTAATAACCTTTTGCCGCAAAAGTCGCGGGATCTGGGGGCACGGAAGTACCCCCGCCAAGACGAGCCAAGCGAAGCGGAAGGAGGGCACTACCTACCTTTTCTCGAAGCGCTTCGTCGTTTTTTTGAACCCTCATAACTTGGGTTTGGATTATACCAGATAAACAAAATTCTCGGGATATGATGTCAATAGTGGACTTATTAAACGTAGAAAGTTGCAAAGCTCTTATACTTTCGATTTTATTGATAACTAAAAAACCCCGATTTCGTCACTGACTGACTCACTCACTCACTCACTGATGATCATCAAAATTCTTAGGGTACTTCCTGAAGTCTTAGAAAGCTGAAATTTGGTATGTATGCTAGTATTAGTACACAAACAACAAAAGAATTATACCTATAACTTGGAACTTTTACCCCCCAACCCCTTAAACTAGGGCAAATTTTAATACTAGAGGTCTCAAAATTGATATAGGGATTCCTTGTTATAAATAATAAAATACATATTTCAGGATTTTTAGTAAATCACCTCCCACCCTGTAAATTAGGGGATGGAAGGTTGTATGGGTTTTCCAATATAAACTTAATTTTATGCTAGAGATCTAAAAATTATGCACATACACTTAATATTAAGAAGTCTGTGATTCCTTATTACAAATAAAAAATACGTGTTTAAAGTTTTTTTTTAAATCACCTCTCAACCCCTTAAATTAGGGGATAAAAGTGTACATGGGGCTTTCGTTAGATTTCATAATATACTACATTAGTATACTTATATTATACGAATAAAGAGAGTGGGCTATGAAAAATGACACCCCTGATGTGCAAGAAATACAACACAAAAAAGAAAGAAAGAAACAATGAACAAACTAAAAACTATTGTCTTAAGCAATTTACAAAAAAAAGTGAAATCCCACCAAAAACATTTTCATGTAAAATGTTACCAAAACGAGACAAAAAGTTATCAGATCTCATGTAGAGCCAAGCTCTAACTCTACACGCCCTAACTCTACAAGTCTTAACGTCACAAACTCTACACCTTAGGCAAATTATGTGGCTTGGCCCTCGCGCATTAATAACTCACTTTGCGCTCGATGAAACAATCTACTATTGTGTCATGACGTGCTACGTAATGTAAGAGTGTGTTCTGTAGCGGAGCTGGCGGGTTTGGAGTCCGAGTCGGGCTCCATCGTGAAGGAGGTGGAGACTGGTTTCGACATCTACCTGGCGCCCGACCACGGCGTGCAGGACCATACCATCTATACCGTATGATTTTGCTCCAAATATACTCACTACTATTTTATAATACTATATGTATACTCAAACATCTTTGTCTTTTCATCTGGATATTAAAACTTGAGGATCTGAAGAGCGCTTGCAGAAGATGCGAGAAGCACGGCACCAGTCGTTGTGACACTTGGGAAAGGCCTATGTCCAGCAGCGCATGTCAGTAGCTGAGTGATGATAATTGTACCTGTAGAGTGCAGTAAAATGAAAAGAAAAAATATTATATTAAAAAACCGGCCAAGTGCGTGTCAATAATAATAACCACGCACAATAAAGGGTTCCGTAGCTAGGACGAATTTATGCAGAGAACAAACTTAACAATGTTGTTGAAAAACATGTTCTCCTATACGAAATATATGCTGCCCTACTAAGCGCAAAAGCGAGTTTCGAGATAATTGGAGTTGTGTAAAAATAGTTTTTATTTACTTTATATATTGACTTTTTTGATTATTAAATAGAATTTATATATTATATTGGATCAATTTGCTACCACAATAGTTAAAATATCAAAAATGTATGTGGATATACCTTTTTCATGAGATACTGCTACACCGCTTAGTAATTATATAATAAAAATTTGAGTTACCGTTTTTTCGTTAGCTCTTCTCCTACATGTATGTATACAAAAACATATGAATTTTCTATCGAATAAAATATGTATTATTTCAAGGAAAAAAACAATCAAAGTATATTTATAAAGTCTTATAATATTCAAATTTATAATGGCATAAAAAACATTTGAAGAAAAAACGGATTCTATGAATTAATCTAGTCAAAAGTAGGCAGTTCTCTGCAAAGGAAATTCTGTTTTGAGGTATAATATTTTGAAAAGATTCAAAAATTTGTTTTTTTTTTTGCTTTTTTGAAATTCCTTCCGTTGCAATTTTCTTCTTCGGTGGTGGCAAAACTTGAGTCTTCAAAATTGTATTTCTTTTGACGGTATTCAAATATACGGCTGTTTGCCTACGTTTTATTGATATACCTCTAATACCCTTAGTGATTTAAGCTAAAACTGAGATAGGGAAATCTTTCTTAAGGTTTTTTTATATGTTTTGAACAACATAGCGCTAAAAGGCTTAGTTCATTAGATGCGTATTTTTTAAAGCTGGCATAAAAATCAAACTGACGATAAAATAGATTTTTTTTGAGATACCGCTTTTGCGCTTAGTAGGGCAGTATGGGTGAACATGTTCTTAGCTGTGATAATTTTCCTTCTATATACTACTGCCGTGATTTTTTTCACATATCCAAAATCAACAATTTAGCAGGCAGGGCACAATTTAAAAAAAAATTAAAAAGCACTTTTATGATTTACTAAAAATTATAATAGTATATTGTACGAGTGTGCTCTATTGGATATTACAGTCAAGGCGGTATTATTGCGAGAGAGGAGACAGAGGCCGAGAGTGTAATAATCAACGCATACGCGTTTCATACGACGTTTTCAACACACTTGCGACGGAAAAAAACAGACTTGTTGTAAGAACTTATGCTACAATAACGTAACTATAGAGATGATAGATTTATAAAGTTTAACTGACCTTTGATGCCAGGTACTGATTATCCGAGTTTCTTTAAAATAAATCTATGTCGGTTGGTGACAATACTTTAAATTTTGTATTTTTATTAATTATTAACCACACAACGAAAACGATAATAAATATTTATGGAAAATGACGCGCTGGTTTTGCTTTTCCATAGGTGTAAATAAAGGCACTGGCAAAACCATAAGACAGTCTGTACAAAAACATAATTATGATTTGAATAATAAAAAACTAAATAAAATAAAAAAATATTACTGTTACTAAACGTACGTAAAACGTATTTATTATTATTTACGCTCTTCGTCTCCCCTACGTGAAATCGACATTTTTAATAATGACTTTAACCACACAACAAAAAAGTTAACAAATATTTATGTAAAATGGCGGCTGGTTTTATTTTTTCCGCTAGCGATATGCGCATAAAGGCACTGGTAATACCGCTGAACAGCCTATATAAAAATATAATAATGTTAATAATACATAATACGCAAATGGGGTTAGAGTAGTGAACAATATAGACTGAAATTGCCACAGATGATATAGACACAGTACAGTTTAATAGTACAGATAGAGTTTTATTGCGCGCAGGCCACCGTCACAGGTTTTACCGGAAAAAAGCGCAAGTCTCTGCTCGGGTTTAAATAGAGAATGCTCATTTATTAGTAGGATAGTTCATACTAATTCAATGTATAGTATCCCACTGAAGTTTAGTAATGGTAAAAAAAAATCCCATGGGCATGCATGGGACTTTTTTTTTACCATAACTAGACGCCACTAGTTTGCTTATGGTTGTTTTTTTTAAATATAAACTTGCTTTTGAGCGCTTGTCTTTGGTAAAAAGCTTTACCAAAAACAATTTCTATTGGATACAAATTCCATGCTGCCATGATAGTACTTACTAATTCCATACTGCCATGTCATTACTCCGACTAGTAAATAGTTATCTGTGGCGCACATTACCGCACTAGTACGGTAATATAAAGTAAAAAGCACGCTTCCATAATACACTGCATTATGAACCTAAAAGCGGTTCATTAAGAGCATTTAGAGAGAGTATTTTATTATAGACCTGCTTCGACGAACCGCGGTGGCCTGTCCGTGTGCCATCGCGTTCGCGCGGAATAAATCTTTGTCGATCTAAAAAAAGCATTTGACACCGTCTCTCACAAATTACTATTAAAAAAGCTAGAATCCATTAACATCACTGGAAGTGCACTAGAAATGTCAAATCCTACTTAACCAACCGCTCACAAATAGTTAAACTAGGTAATCATGATCAAAGTAACGCGCTACCAATAACATGCGGCGTTCCACAGGGATCCATTCTGGGTCCTCTGCTCTTTCTCATATATATTAACAACATCACCGAAATAAAGCTACATGGCCACCTTACCCTGTATGCTGATGACACATGTTTATTTTACTTTGGTTCTTCCATCCACGACATTATTACACTAGCCCAAGATGATTTAAATTCTCTATACACATGGTTTCAATTTAATCTTTTAACAATAAACATATCCAAAACTTGCTATGTAATATTTAAGGCAAAAAATAAAATCATTCCACCATTTGATCCACTTAAAATTAATGACGTACCACTGCAGCTAAAAACATGCGAAAAATACCTCGGTCTGAGAATAGACAGTACTCTTTCGTGGAATGCCCAGATTGAATATATAAAAAACAAGCTCTCGACACTAGTAGGGACATTGCGCAACATAGTTCGATGTATTCCGCGAATTCTAAGATACACCATCTATAACTCACTAGTAAAGCCGCACCTACTATATCTGATTGAACTCTGGGGCAGTGCTACGAAAACAAAACTGTCAGAACTTCAACGATCGCAAAATAAATTAATAAAAATGCTTTTTAACTATCCCTATTTAACATCAACTTCAAAAATCTATAGTGACACAAAATTAATGAACATCAAGCAACTCTATATTTATAATACATGTATATTCATTAATAAAGTGCTTAACAAAAAAATACACACAAACATTATACTAACTCAATATCGACAAGTCAGCCAACGAAGCTCACGACGAGCGAGCCTAATAGTGCTACCTAAAACTAGAACCAATAATGGCAAAAAAATGGTTACTTTCGAAGGAGTGCAACTATATAATAAATTACCATCAAGTATTAGAAATTTACACTCACTCAATGCATTCAAAATTCAGCTCGGTCAGTATTTAACAGCAAGTAAAACACCCTCACAGAAATGAATGCGTTGGGTGGGTCGTGTTTGTGAAACTGTACATAGAGGTGAAGTCAAACCTTTTTATATTGTTAACACTGATTTATTGTTCTCAAGTAAGTGACATTTGTGTATGTTTTAATTGAGAATAAAGATTCTTTAAACCTAAAATCTATCTGTACTATTAAATAAGGGTTTATATCTTCTGTAGCAATTTAAGTCTATATTGTTCACTACCCTTACACCATTTGCGTATTATGTATTATTAACATTATTATATTTTTATATAGGCTGTTCAGCGGTATTTATCACCAGTGCCTATATTTACACCCGCACACGCATCGATAGCGGATAAAATAAAACCAGCCGCCATCTTAACTAATATTATAAATGGGAAAGTGAGTTTGTTTGTTTGTTTGTTACGCTTTCACGCTAAAACGGCTGAACTGACTGGATGAAATTTGGCACATGGGTAGACCATGACCTGGAATAGGACATAGGATACTTTTTATCCCGATATTCCCACGGGATCCAGACTTACGCGGATGAAACCGCAGGGCGCAGCTAGTTTGCCATAAATATTTTTTAACTTTTTTGATGTGTGGTTAAAATCATTATTAAAAATGTCGATTTCACGTAGGAGAGAAGAGCGTAAATAATAATAAATAGATTTGACTCCGCCATGGTAGGTACGTTTAGTTATAGTATATTTTTTTTTTTCTTCTTATTCAAATCATATTTTTTTGTATAGCCTGTCTAACGGTTTTGCCAGTGCCTTTATTTACACCTATGGAAAAAACAAAACAAGCGCGCCATTTGCCAAATAAAAAAAAAACAACATTTAAAGTATTGTCACCAACCGACATAGAAGTTTTTAAAAGAAACTCCGGATAGTCAGTACCGGGCAACAAAGGTCAGTTAAACTTTATAAATCTATCATCTCTATAGTTACGTTATTGTAGCATAAGTTGTTACAACAAGTCTGTTTTTTTCCTCGCAAGTGTGTTGAAAAACGTCGTATTAAACGCGTGTGCATTGATTATTACACTCTCAGCTACCTTATCGCCTCGACTGTAATATTCAATAGAGAACACTCGTATCACAATGAACTATTATGCAACTGTTATATAATAAAGAGCATTAACACACGAACGTTAAATCACATTCATCACATTGATAATTTGATAATAGTATCACATTAATGTTTTAATACCTAATTATTAACAGTTGCATACAAGACTTTATACACCCATGATCTGAATCCTCTATAAAAGGTTCTTTACAAAATATTGAACAAAAATGTCGGGAAACGACGTGAATTCGATTTTTTCGTATTCGAATAACCTATAAGTTTCTTTATTTTTTACACGACTGCCCAAAAAGGAGTGTAATGTTTTCAGGGTTCACGTATGCTGCCGTCATAAGAGAAAAGGCCGTAACTGACAATTTTGTCAAAAATGAGTTATTAACATTATTCGGAATCAGCAAAAGAAATGCTATCTTATGGCCTTACTCACAAAGCTGTAACTTATATTAGATTAGAGATATCATAAGGGTTTTAGGCTTAACTACGACATAAATTCTGTTTTTTGAATCTGAAAAGCCTTAATTACACAAAAGCGGCCTTTTGTGTTAGTATTTTCGTATTGCAAGTCTGGAAGGCCGCAATTACCAATTAGGGCTTTTTAAATAAGCAAAACCTCTAAATTTACTACGGTCAAAAGCCTTAACTTCGCAATAAGGGCTTTTCATACAAGTTTTTTGAAGAGACACGCGTGCGTAAGTGGGCGTGGGGAGAGTATTTTGAATCCGCACATCGCACTATGATTCGTCTAGAACATGCTAGCTGGACAAAATTCATTTATTGAATATGCCGAAATTCTTTCCTATTATTATAGACAATACCCAGGAACCTCCAATTCCAAGAATTTTAATTAACCTGGGGTTGCGCTTATTAAGTGTCGCAGGTAAGTATACAAGAAAACGGGTAAGTAAACTGATTATCATTAGCAATTTTGCATTCGACGCGAATACTTATAGAAGTGATTTTAAAAGTGGTTTTGGTTTAATTTACTGATGAATGTTGAAGTTAAAGGTATGTACCATCTTATTTCATAAAAAAAGTTAGCAAGGTACAACTAGTTTTTTTATTATTTATCATCAAATTCTAATTTTACATGTTTTTTCCTATTTTCTTACCTATTTTGGAGCCGGAAAGTATTGCCCGCGCGTGCCACAGACCTACAACTTACATATATAGTAGCTTTAATCCTCTTCTTTCAAATAATAATAAATCTAGCCTGTGGACTGCTGTGGATCAATTTTTTTCTAGAGCACCTCCTCTCCATCTCAAGATTAGAACTTTTTGAGGAACTCGCTTAAAATGGGAATAGCGGACTGTTTAGTCTACTATCATCAAAATACGACCTATCCGGTATTACCGAAGATTTTTCGAGGGCTCTGAAGAAGTCAATCAGCAGATTTAGCACAAATTTTGAAAAAACATGGTACGCTCACAAAAAGCTTCGCAATGGTTTTTTTTTTTTGCTTTTAAATGAACTATGTACCTCAAAAGACTTTGTGTAAGGTTTCCCTTCACGACGCACAGCTATCTCCATCCACTGCACCCTAAACTGCTGGACGTCAAAGTCCCGGAAAGCGC
The DNA here is from genome assembly GCA_948473465.1 of Lithophane ornitopus. Taxonomy (NCBI): domain Eukaryota; kingdom Metazoa; phylum Arthropoda; class Insecta; order Lepidoptera; family Noctuidae; genus Lithophane; species Lithophane ornitopus. The sequence goes on from OX419625.1 coordinate 17,180,055, forward strand.
AAAATAATGAAAAATAAATAGTGACAGTGAAAGCAGCAGTCAAAGGTGTTTAGCGATGAAGAGGTTTGGCATATTAGGGATGTGGATTCAAAATCAACAAGCCACTCCTACAAGCAGACACGTAACTGGAGTGAATGGATGGAATGCATGGTATTTCCATCAATTTATAGTCTTAGGAAAGAGCTAACCTAAGAGAGAATGTTGTGCGACTCGTGCAGAAATTAAACTTATTTATTTATTTAATACTTTAAGCACACAAATGTACAGAGGCGGACTTAATGCCACAGGCATTTTCTACCAGTCAACCTTTGGGTGATGCAGAGACAAACAGTGGTAGGTGCAATAACTAAAGTTGTGGAATAAATATTTATTTAAATACGTGAACCTGTTAAAACTATATATATAACATATGTATATATATGTAGGACAGGGTTTAAAATGAAATTGCCGTTTCTTCGTTTAAACTTCTTCTTTAATTAATAGTTTCACCGTTTGCCTTCTTACAAAAATCAGTCTCTACCATCTTCGAATACCCTTCTTGGAATTCTCTAATCATTCACCTTTCATTCCCTCACTCTCAACTTCCCCTTTCACTCAACCCTTCGTTCACAAACTCAACATTCATTCCGTTCGGAAACACTTGTAATTCTTAACAGTTTTAGAAAGTACTATAATTTTATTCCTACAACTCGGCCGTCCTGCCAATCAGTCTGGCCTAAGACTGAATCTACTGTAAATCACTTCTAAGCAAAATTTGTTGCAAATCAACTAACTCTTATCTTTAATCTTAATTACTCCACTAAACTTTACAATATACTTAGTACTACTTTATAATACTAGAACAATATGAGACACACAGTCGGCAATATTCTGAAAGAAAATCTTATATCTTATAGGTAATTACCAATTTAAAACAACATTGAGCCTTACTGTGGTCTGACTTAAAAGAAATAATAAAGGTTGTACACATCATAAGTTAGACACAATCCAGTTATTTTATTCCTTGTATTGTTATGAAATCCCCTACAAACCATCATACCACATCCACTTTTTTTTTCTTTTTTTACATTTAGAAATCAATCAAAAATACAAAGGTACAGTTGAGCTAAGGCCATCTCTTCGTCTACTTTCTCTACTTCATATCTGTCCTTTCCTAACTCTTTTGTGACTTTATAGGGTCCATGGAACTTCGGTTTTAATTTCAAGGCATTCCCAAATTGCGTTCTTTGTATCGCAACTAGATCACCTTTCTTGTACTTCTCACCTTTCTCCCCTTCTTTACGTTTCTTGTTGTATTCTTAATATTTGTGCCTTAGCTTCTCTCCTTGATTCATATCTTTTATGCATAAACTCCATCCTGTTTTCTTCTTCTGAAAATTCTAATATCTTCATATCTTCTTTCATTCTTAGTTTAACACCAGTTAACAACTCACATGGTTAATTGATCGTTGGTATGTACTTTGAAGCTTACTGACATACTTGTACCAATGGCCAGGCTCTTCTAAGCACATCTTGGTTAAAGTAGAAATGATAATGCGGTTCATCCTTTCTATTTGGCCATTTCCCCGAGGTATTCCAGTTGTGATAGTGATGTGTTCAATTTCTTCTTCTTGACAATATTCTCGAAATTTGCCTGATGTGAATGCTGTTCCCCTGTCGGTGATTATTCTCCGCGGGTTGCCAAAGTCTTTCTGATGCAGTTTCAGATTCTCAACAGTTTTTTTTGATGTTACTGTCTTGACAGGATAGATCTAAACAAAATTAGTATACCCGTCAATGACTGCTAGAATATTTTTTTTTTTTTTTTTGTAGCTTCTAAAGGTCCTAGATGGTCACAGTGTAGAGTATCTAAAGGTGGCTCTCCTTTATCTATTGAATTTAAAAATCCCTCCTTCTTTCCAGATTTCCTGCTGGCCAATAAACACGGTACATACTGTGACTGTACCTAAATTACCCTAGGCTAATAAAATTTTCGTTTTTCCTATTTATGCTAATATTAGTGTTTTAGGTCGGTTTCCCCGTAGGGGAAAGAAAAGCGCTCCGCCGTCCGCGCTTTTCTGTAGAGCTCGTCCAATACTGGCCACTCTCCCACCGAGATAAGAAATGAATTCCCATAACTAAACTGTCCCGACCGAAATGGCTAGGGGACAGGGGGGAATACAAGGAAGTTAATATTGGGAATTCACAGTTAGTAAACATAAGTATAATGATATTAATATAATATGAAGCTAAGAAGACGAGAGGACATTCAAAAGTTTATAATATATAAATGTTGAAACGCCGACGTCTCCCTTCCCGCAGGTGGAACTAATATCTGCAATACAACCTTGATTATTTGGAGAGGTAAAGGAATCGTTACGCTTGCGCTTATAATCATTAATTAAAGCTACTTCAATTTGTCTGTTTACAATATGCCCAATTCAGTGAGACCGGGAACCGTTTCACAACGTTCGTCTCGTTCTACGTGTTCGGTTAGACCTACCGCATAGAACCTCTGAGGACACTAATACGATTCTAACGGAACACGTTCCCTAAGCACTATATAAATGTCTTATTCAATCCTATAACAGAGTACTGCGAAGCCCAACTGTTATTGAGCAAGACAAGTATTGAGTAGTTCTAATCGCGTACTTATTATTGTGAAAGACACCCTTACAGCGGCCTAGCCCCTTTTTAATGTGATAATACAAAGTTAACACAAGCGCACCGTAGGCTCAGTCTCTAGCAGAACACATTATGATCGTACCTAGTGAACGCCGAAGTGGTAACTCGTCACTTCACATTTCTTTAATCTTCCCCATTTAGAGGATGCCTTCGATGTAATCAGCAGCCGTGCGATCGTCCTTTGACTGGCAGCGGGGCGTTTCAATCTGGGCATCCCAATAGCGTGTCTCAATAAATAGTGTCGATTCAGTAATAGACCTACAAACAGCCGGGTGTGGGTTTTAATGAGACACGGTTACTAGCGTTCCTTAGAACGAACTATCAATTCACTTTGTGATACTTAGTGATGCCTAACCCCGCTCCCTTGAAATGCGCGTTCAATATGCATCACACAAAGTGTTCTGTGGCGAGACCTTTTTGGATACAGAAATCATCACTAACGTTTGGTTGCTTTATATTTCAATTACAAGTCGGCCTTATAGCCTAGCTTGTTCTAAATGAGCTGTGAGTATTTATGGCTCTGCCTTCCAGATGTGGTGCGTCAGCTCAAGGTCAATAGTAGTCAAAAGTCAGGAGCGTTAATGCTCAGTGTCAAGTATGGTGGAAGGCCATCACCATTTCCCTATAACCAACCGCAAATGACAATTATCTGCCGAGGTACGGACTAGGAGATTGACACGTGATACATGAGAAAGTATTTGTAATAAAATACAGTAAGTACTAAATAAGGGTAATTTCACCATTCTGGAATAAATGATCATTAATAGCTCGACAGCGATATCACCTAACTGTTACCTATAAATAACAATATTATTTAACTTATAAGAGTTAAGTTTGTAATTACGACGTGCACACTACTATAGATAAAGGTTAATTAAGGTTGACACTTACTAAATAGTTCCATAAAGAGATTTGATTACAACTCACGCATTACCAGTTTTGCCTCGGCCACAGCTTCTTATCACAACCGTCTTCCAACGCACCCAGTCGCACCAACAAACACACACACATACTACGTTAAATACTAGATTAGTCTAAATACTAGATTAGTCTAATCTGGGCTGAAGCCCAACCCAACTATATTTAACTTATTATCTAATACTCGCTATCTTACGACAGCCCACTTGCACTCGGACATGGCCTCTTGGTATTCACCAAGTCTCCTAACTTAACTCGCCTAGAAACGGACGGCCGTCCGTACCCTATCGTGGTATAAAACCAAGTGTCTTTCTTTTCTTCAAAATCAGTCCTCAATTCCTAAAACACCACGCTCAGCCAGCTCGTCTTCCCACGTTTCGCAGAATAGATTTATTGCCGTTTTTGTACAATTTCTCAATTGTTTTAAGGGTCCGTTTGGGTATTTCCTGGGGTCGGTTTATGATTACCAGATGTGTAACTAGTATTGTGTCCTAAGATTAGAAATCGGATATTTTACGTCGTTTCTTTAGAATTTGTTGAATTATTGCCTTCGACCTTTTCGCGGCACTTGTCCATAGCTTGTTTCCCATAAAATATAGAATTTATGTGTTCCTAAGAGGCATGCACCATGTGCTTGTTTTAAAATAAATATAATATTTTGTTATTAAATTGGAGTAGGTGACAGATAGTCACAATACATAGAAATGACCTTATCAATTTTACTGTCCAATTTTGAGATGTAATAATCCTTTTCTAGAATATCCTTAGTTTTCTTCTTTCCAAAATGTCCTATTCCATGAGCTCTTTTAATCATTTCCAAATCCATAAATTCAGGTATTACTAACTTCTTCTGTACACCTTTATAAATAACACCATTGTCTACAAAGTAATCTTCATATTCACTTTCTTTGAGAACTTCTCTGGTAATCTTTAATCCATCATCCTCTTATCCTGGCATGTAGTTCAACATTACCAAGCATATATTCCTACTTACAGCATCAACATGTTGCATCTTATCCCCTGTTCTATGCTCTATGGAATAATCAAAATCCTGCAGGTATAGTATCCATCTGGCCACCTTTGCAGGGACATCTTTCTTATTAAAGGTTTTCTGTAATGCTTCACAATCTGTCACTATTTTAAAATGTTTCCCCATGAGATATCTTCGGAATTTATTTACTCCTTCAATAACTGCTAAAGCTTCAAGTTCGTAACTGCTACACTTTTGTTGTGTTTCTGTGGTTTTTCTACTCATATAGTGGACTGGATGCAAATTACTTTATTAATCCTTCAAATCTTTCTGCATTAAAATTGCTGCATAGCCATATTTGAAAGCATCTGTGTGTAATTCAGTTACCATTTGTACATCAAATATCTTGAGAACTGGCTCACAACATAATTTGGATTTTAATTCTTCAAAAGCTTGTATGTGCACACCTTCAAAACAAAACTCATTTTTCTTTAATAAGTCTGTCAACGGTTTTGCAATTAATACATAATTCTGAATGAACTTTCTGAAGTATGAAGTCAGTCCTACAAAACTGTGTACTTCTTTTAAACTTTTAGGCATTGGAATCGTCATTACTGCCTTCGTTTTTTCAGTGGAAGGTTTCAATGTTCCATCAGAAATAATATACAACAGACCTTTGAAGTATCTGTGACTTCTTCCAAATTATTTCAAGTCCATATTCTGCTGCCATCTTTAACACATCTTTAAGTTTTATTATTCCATCTTCTTCATCTTCTGTCAATATTATTAAATCGTCTATAAATATCAAAACAACTCCTTTTCTAATTAAGTCTGCAAATATGATTTTAATGTATCGTGTAAAGTACTTCGGACAGATAGAAAGACCAAAGGGTGCCCTTAAAAATTCATATTGGCTTTCAGGGTTACTCATCACAAATGCCGTATACTTCACAGACTCTTCTTCTATAGGCAAGTGGAAAAATCCATTCTTCAGGTCAAGAGTACTGAACATTTTCACCTTACACAGTTTGTCTATGTGATCCTCAATCACAGGCAATGAAAGATGAAATCACAGTATATTCATCTTTTACCATTTTTTGATTAATCTTCCTATAATCCACGCACACTCGGGTAGTCCCATCTTTTTCCTTGACTAAAACCAGAGGACTTGCATACTCGGAATAGCTTGGACGAATAATTCCCTTTGATAACCACTCTTCAATTTGATATTTAACCACTTCTTCTTCCGATAGTGCTAATCTTCTGGGTCGCTGCGTAACAGGAATGTCATCCTTCAATACAATCTTTAACTTAATGGGTACATATTTTATCTTCGTGGGTTTATAGTTATCTATTATTTCTTGCACCATTGAACTAATCATCGTAGTTAGAAAACATGCAAATAACATTTTGATACGAAATATCGTAGAACTGAGGCCTTATCTCAACTGAACCCTTATTAATTACTGTGATAGTGTTTACCAAAAACAGCTGACCTAAAATTACATTGTATGGTATCACGTTAGCAGGTACTATATAGAAACTTATATTGTAATTATGGTTATCAATAACTAAATCTGTGTCGAACTTATCAATTGAAAGCACCTTACATGATCCCAACCCAGTCAGTAACATCTTCTCGGGTTTGTATACAATATTTAACTTCGAAAACAACTCGAGCGTAATTAAAGGACATTGACCAAGCGACTAAGGAACCTCGTATCGATATGAAACATGCAGTGACCCAAAGATTTATGGTTTAAATTAAAGCATGATTTTAGGGCTTTCAAATGTCATTTACCATTTTATCATAAATCTCTGCATTACACGGTAATTAGGTCTTAAAATCTTGGTTTAGAATCGAATCTCTTTGTGACTTTTTGTCACAATGTGTGGTGGTAAATTCAAAATACGAATTAGTCGAAATGACGTCTGAGCATTGTCAATGCTCGTCAATTCTAACAGTTTTATAGGTTTAGAGCTTTTTCTGTAAGTACCCACTCAAGAAATCACAAACATCGAACATTGAGACTAAACGTAACTGGCGAAATGTGGGTGTAGGTGCTACTACACACAAGACAGTTAAAAGAGGTTACACACCTCTAACTAGCCCTTTGGGGATTCAGGAGCGATATTATGTAACTTCGGACTTATTAATAAATCAACTTTTTATTTTTCAATCATATTATTCCAAACGATTTATAGTTGTATTACGGTGAGAAAATGTAGCGTCCTTACCAACGCGGTGTCAATATCAACGTTATAAACATGTAGGAAGAATAGATATGAAGTTCTTAAACATAATATTATGATCATAATAATTATGGCAACATTGTGGCAGCGACTATTGTTTTATTTTTCTTTTCTTTTTATTTTTATTTTTTATCACTTGTCTTCAGCACTTCTTTTAATCTTTAGTTAAAACGTGGACAATGATGTGGGTTACATGTTTGTTAATCTTAGTTTAATTATTTCTCTGTATTTTGTAGCATGTAACTGTTTTTTGTCCCTAATAAATAAATAAATAAATAAATAAATAAATAAATAAATAAATAAATAAATAAATAAATTATTATGTAGCTGCCACCCGCTATATTGCCGTTCCACCTAGTGTTCCACTACTTTTAATATGACTTACCGATGTTGTAGAAATCCAAGAAGCCAGAGTATTGTACACTAGCTTCTCTCAACACTGCCAACGTAAACACCGCAGTAGGACCGAACAATTATTACACGGACCCAATTTCAGTCTTCACTTAAAAAATAATCGATGTGACATACAAACATATAAACATAATGTTATTAAAATAAATCCAAATCGCAAAATAATAATGACCTAGCAGTAATCATCATAAAATCATTCCATTAAATATACAATAATAATAAAATAATAAAAGTAAATACCGTTCGAGACTGTACTTAAAACAAAACGAATGGGACGTGCACATATGCTAGAAAGAGAACGCCCGCCGTTCAGTCGTCCGCATATTCTGCTCGGGATGCGCGCGCATATAATCCTAGGGCGCGCGTTTGTTCTATTTTCAAAGAGTTTATAATGTTGATTAGAACAGGCAAAGGTTTCGAAAACATTCTGCCTTTCGTATAACCAAAAGTTTTGCTTTTAATTAGACATCCTAACAGATTATTATTACAATGTAATAATTATAATAAACCGGTAGCTTCGACCTTTATTGGAGTGGCGGACCTGTATTTTTTTATATTTTAATATGTTTTTATAAAAATATTTTTTAATGTTTAATATCTAGATAAGAAAGAAAATAAACAAACGAAATTAAAGTAATAAATAAAAAGCCTTCCCTCCGTGACTCGGAAAGCACGTTAAGCCATAATTAGTTACTAATTATTCAACTATAATTTCAATAATTGGATGTGTACTTTTATTGTTTTGCATAAGTCAAGAAGGTTAGATTGCTTACATACTCTTTGAATGCCAATGACATATGACATTACTTGCGTGAAAAAAAAACTATGTATGGATGAAATGGGAAGTCGAAATAAAAACTAATAGTTTTATGATGTTTTTTATGCGGAGAATTTAAAGATTCGCATTACTAGATAATATCATTAAGAATAAGAATAAGAAGTTTTTATTTGTATAGAATGTAGGTATTACAGTAAGATGTTAACAAAAGTTTAAGAGTCCTTGTACATCCTGCCTTTCGGCATACAAACATTTATGGGTAGACACCGGTACATACATATGACATAGCAGGTTATCAGCGTTATCAGCGTAGGGAAAAAAAAAAAAACCGAAAATATGTTCCTATATACTATCACAAATCATCATTCAAAAAATCGGATATAGAATAGTAACATTTTTGTAACAATAAGTCAGTTAGTCGCTTTTTGAATATTCTAAATGGTTGTTCTTTTATAACTTCAGGTAACTTATTGTATATCTTTGGCGCCATACACATAACGCTTTTTTTTAACAGTGTGGTGTTATAGCTACCTGTGTGCAATAAATTTTGATACTGAGATCTCATACAATTTGTCCTCTTTCGTATCTCACATAACGATGGAAACAGATGCGGGTTGCTTTTTACAAAAATGGCTATTTCTAGAATGTACAGACATGGGAAGGTTAGTAATTTATGTAATTTGAAAATAGGAACACAGCTGTCCGTAACATGTAAGTTAAAAATTGACCTAACACATCGTTTTTGGGCTTTGAATTTTTCATTATATTTTAAAACATGAATTATCAACATTAGAAACCCAAGTCACAGCCGAACAAATAGCGATACGGGGTCCGGTCATTCTCTTTTAAATCACTATCAGTGTCAATCAAACAATTCACCGTATAATCACGTATTTTAACACTTTTTATACTTTTATTTATTATCGGAACCGGATCACCTTTGTTTACATTCAGTATGTTTTGACGTTGATGACCGATGTCACTGTCACTTCCGGAGTGAATGAATTGTGACTCGCACTGACCGACCGTACCGACGTTTGATATCGGCTCACTCACTAGCTCTTCCGGACCGTCGTCATCATCCGCGTTCGCAGCGCCCCCTGACGATTGATGATATTGAACGAACATCGACCGCCGATCCGACTTCGTTGCGCCGCCGCCATGATTGTTTGATGATTTTTATTAGGTTCTTTTTCGTTTGACGTACCCGCCGCCTTGCATTCCGGACCCATATGCCCAAACTCAGTACATTTGAAGCATTTAACACTTTTGGTACAGGAACTCGCCACATGCCCTTTATTACCACACTTGTAACAGCGCTGAGCACTTGATTTAGCTTCGGGCTCCTCTTGCGGCTTCGCTTTCGCCGGTTTATCACGCTGCTTCGTGGAATCAGCTTTCTTGGATTTTTGTTTAAAAGCTTCGTACAGAACTAATTTTTCCTTCAACACGGGATAAGATGTCACCTCGTAGAATAGCAGCTTATTTGACTCGTAATCCGAAATGCCGTCAATTATATACTGAATCGCCACGTAGTCTGGGAACCTCGCACGTTTACCTAGCTCTTTCATAACGAGCATGTATTGATAGAACGTCTCGTTTGCTTGCTTTTTCCGCGTGCTCATCATCTCGTGCATTTGTTTGCTATTCACCGTCTCATCGTATGTTTTGAACGCCTTTTCAGTTTTCATCCATAGTTCCGCCGTGCCGGATAAACTACGTCGAGCTATTATTAGTTTTTGCTGCGGAGTCCACCCGAATATCCCAGCATTATCGTCTAAATCTTGAGTCCACCTCGTGGAGGAATACGACATATCATCTCCTGTGAACTTGAGTACACAGTCGAATGCCCTGAATGGGCCATCATCGTTCTTCTTTCCATCGTCAGACATCGTCTTGCGCCTTCTTTTTGGAACGTAAACTCGTAATAATCTTCGTGTTCGCCGTTTGAAGTTATGCACGTTGGTACCGGTACATGCACACACGCGGTAACTTTTTCAAAAACGTCGAAAAGCTTCGCAATCACTTGAACCCTTTATGCCGGACGAGAATTTGTAGGACAGGGTTCAAAATGAAATTGCCGTTTCTTCGTTTAAACTTCTTTAATTAATAGTTTCACCGTTTGCCTTCTTACAAAAATCAGTCTCCACCATCTTCGAATACCCTTCTTGGAATTCTCTAATCATTCACCTTTCATTCCTTCACTCTCAACTTCCCCTTTCACTCAACCCTTCGTTCACAAACTCAACATTCATTCCGTTTGGAAACACTTGTAATTCTTAACAGTTTGAGAAAGTACTATAATTTTATTTTTACATATATATATATATATATATATTTATTATATTATATATATATAATATAATAAACCTAAAAATATATATGTATAAATTTATTTGAATTATTTACATTACTATACACAATATTTATAGAACACTACTATACTAACTATTTACGTAAAAAACTAAAACTAAAGGAACTTACTAAATAAATATAAAAACAAAAGCCTAAAGGTCCCTTAGGCGTCGAAATATTCGTCCGCATCGTCTATCGTATATCTATCATCCGGAAACGTGCCCAGAAGACTGGCAGCATTGCCACGTTGAATGGCAATGCTAATTCTTTGGTCAAAGAACAAGCCAGCCCTCTGGGCACGTGAAGTGTCGACCAGTCGGTGGGAGATTTCCTTAAAAAGGAGACGCGCACTCGGGCCCCATGACCAGAGCGTTTCGACCCCAAACGGCTCAAAACTGGGGTTGCCTATAAGGTTACAGTATTTGCGCCCCTTGAGGGTCTCAGCAGCCGCAGCAGCGGTGCCAGCACAGCCCGCCGTGCTAGGAACATGGGATGGCGCAAGGGTGTCGACACAGGTTGCGTCCCACACCAGAGGCCTACCCACCTTCCAAGGCAACAACGTCATGCCATCTGGTCTCTTCCCATCGTCACGTACCAAGCCGTTTGGTTCTAATACCGCTGGTACGCCGGCGGTGACAAGGGCTCAAAGAATAATATCGTTGATGCTGGTGTGGCGTGCTATGTGGCCTGCACTCCTGCAGCAGGACAGGCCATGGTGCCCGAGGCTGTCGACAGCTTCGCCGCAGTGACACCGATGCGGAGCAACACAAGGTGCGCCTAAGCGGAGACATGTGCGATGTATAAATATAAGAACAAATAAATACACATAACTACACGAACATACAAATAAGACAAACAATGGGAAAACATTACCGTTGTGATGATACTGCCAGCTTCTTGCGAATGTGCTCGCAAACTTTAACTTTGAAGGATAATCGGATCGGAAACTTCAAGCTGTTTTAAATAAAACAATTGCTGAATTGTTCAAATACCTCATAGACCCAATGTCAACATGCAGCTGTAGGACTATACCTTCTGCTGATGATTCATGAGAAGAGGAAGAAATAAGCGATAACGAGAACTAGAGAGTATTATTATAATATTTATTGACATTGATTAGTACAAATTAGATTAATTAAAAAAGTTAGAGAGTCATCGCTAATTTTTTACCTGGTAGACCTTTTTGTGACAACCTGCTGAATGCCTGACTAATAGCCAATATCTGTAAACGTGCAGATTGCTCATGGTAATTGCTTTCATGTTTTATTATCAAAATATAGCGTTTTTTTAAGTATGAAAAGGATTTTTTTAACATAGTCTATAACTACCACCCTCTCTCCCCCAAAATGGGTCCATATACACCAAAAAAAGGTTATAAGAAAGCCGTCGGGAACCAAAAATCGCTGAAAATAGATTTGTCCACCTAGCATGTTCTACACGAACCATAGGCGTCGCTCAGTTGCTGTTTGACTGAAAATAGAACTTATGAGACTGACTCTTAGAATAAAGTATCTACGTGTTTTAGTAAATAGTTTTGGTTTCATTTTAATAAGTCTTGTTTACAATCGACTGACGAAGGCTTTTATTTCCTTTAGACAAAATACCTATGCTGCAATGCCTGCTTTGAAAACGATTCGTATCTTAGTTTACTATCAAAAAAAGGCGCAACTGCACATTTAAGGCTTTACATGCAAGGATTTCGGCTTTAGGAAGATCGAGTTCCTTCTATAAATAGCCGCAATTACATTCTACGCAATTACGCCCTTTCAGATAAGTATTTCACAATTTATTATTATATTTTTGCTAAAACAAAAGGGAAAAATTAAAATAAAATAAATACGCGTTTATGATTTTAAATAAAATATGGTTCAAAATAAAGCCTATATTTTTTGGCGTCTTATAAAACAAGAATCACTAACTAAAACCATTCAGTGAATCCTGGGCCATCATTTTAGATAATACTTCAATTATCTCGGAATCAACGTTGACGTAGTTACGGCCTTCTTTCTTTTATGACGGCAGTATGTATGTGTATGTATGTATGTATGTGAGTTTCTTTATTCCACCATAACTTTAAAATGCCTGAACGGATTTGAATGTATGGGGTATCGTTAAAATCCTTACATTATCCCGAGTGACGTAGGATAGTAGGACAGTTTTTTTTTTTAAATAATATGGCGGCAGAATGGCTCCATTTTCAAATGTGAAAAAAAAAATTACTTCGATTATTTACAATATGGGTATCCAATTGAAGGCTTTGATGAGCACATTCCAAAACTATATAATTTATATTATATATAATATATATTTTACATAGGTAAGTTGATAAAATTGTCTTTGCAGTCGGGGGACCTCTTAGATTAAAAAGTGTTCCACAGAACGGTCCCCTGACTGCAATGTCAATTTTATCAACTTCTTTTTTACTTTTTAGTTCGTTTTTAGAAGGGCAGTCGTGTTTTTTCATTATTTATTTTTTATTACAGTTCTTTCGTATGCATGACAATAATCATTTTTTGAAATGAGTTGCATTATGTAGTACAACATTACCATTACACCCGTTTGGATGATAATTATTGTTACTATGACACCGGTTGTTTTAATGTTAGCAATAAGCTAACTGTTTCAGAAACTTTTATAGAGGATTTATAGCATGGGTGTAGATAATAGTTATTTATGCAACTGTTATATAATAATTTACAAGACTAATTATTTACAAGACTTTATCTACACCCATGATATGAATCCTCTATAAAAGGTACTTTGCAATACTAATATCAACAAAAATGGAGGGACACGAAGCACGTGAATTCGAATTTTTCGAATTCGAATAACATAGATGTTTTTTTGTTTTAAATTACGGTGCTTTGTTAGTGAAACGCGCCTGCATGACTCATGTTCTATTTTTGAAATGAGTTGTATTATGAAATTTAGTACAACATTATAACACCCGTTTGGATGATATTATGGTTACTATGACAACATTAAAACAACCAGTGTTTTAAAGTTTGCAATAAGCTAACTGTTTCAGAAGCTTTTATAGAGGATTTATAGCATGGGTGTAGATAAAAGACAAAAGACGAATACAAGACGGGGTAATTGACACGTAACGATTGCGTTAGGGAATACATTATTTAAAATGACGTTAATGAACTTCCTTACAATAAACTACAAACTCAAGTTCACCCTGGTTCTCGTAATTTTTTATTGATGACGTCATGTCGCCAAACATTCCGACGGATTGACGACCTTTGTTTTAAGAAGTAGGCTGTTGCTCCACAATTCTGGTTCTTGGTATTGTAATTTTTTTTCTTTTCTACGAGACGCGCCTTCTCAATTGGTTACTGGGGCGACTCGCTTGTGAGAGACCAGTTTAACCGATTCGCGACCGTAAAAGATAAATAAATCACACAATACTAAATTTCTAGAAGGACCAAATGTGGTAATTATAGACGAACGATTCCCTTGATGGTTTTATTGTTACTGAATATAATTAAACATAGTGTCTGCCTACCTAGCCTTTTCCCAACTGTATTGGGGTCAGCTTCCAGTCTAACCGGATGCAGCTGAATACCAGTATTTTTAACCCCCGACTGAAAAAGAGGGGTGTTATAAGTTTAACGTGTGTATCTGTGTATCTGTGTATCTGTCTGTTCCATCGTAGCTGCCAAACCGCTGAGCCGATTTTGTTTTTTTTTGTTTTGTTTGAAAGGTGACTTGATCGAGAGTGTTCTTAGCTATTATTCAAGAAAATCGGTTCAGCCATTTGAAGATTATCAGCTCTTTTCTAGTTGATGAATGGATGTGAGCATCTTTCACAGGGCTAATCGATTGGAAATTTAGAATTCTGTTACTTTAATGATATTAGAAGAATATAGTAACCTTGAAGTGATGCTGCAGCATCACCTGGAAGCAGGATACCCAACGCCCTCACCAACTTACAGCAGAGGTATCGTGTTTGGGCTCATTAGAAAGGTCTCAAAAAATAGGTTACAGATGGATGGTGATCAGGGTCTGATGATGGAGTAGGAAAGAGAAATGAGACTAAATTAGAAACTAGCTTCAATGTGGCAAAAGTACGTACAGCTACGCAGATTTCGGCGAGTCACGGGTTGATCATAGCGTTTCTACTAGTAATATTATATAATATGAAATTTAAAAAGCTGGAAATAAAAGTTAAATTAAAAATTTAAAAAACCCCCGACAAAAACAAAGCATTTAAAAAGTAAAAAAATAATATGTATTGGCCCTTTAAGTTTAATATAAAAGTTGTAGGTAATATTTTGATCCAAGCGTCGCTCGTCGCGTCGGGGGACGGCTAATGAAAACGCCAACATACACTAGGAATAATGAATATATGCTATTGTAGAAAGGATAGCTGCTGTTAATGTCCTATTTTCATGAGCCGTCCCCCGACGCGACGACGCTTGGATCAAAATATTACCTACAACTTTTATATTAAACTTAAAGGGCCAATACATATTATTTTTTTACTTTTTAAATGCTTTGTTTTTGTCGGGGGTTTTTTAAATTTTTAATTTAACTTTTATACATGGAGCGACTGCCTATCTGACTTCAACAACCCAGTAACTGGGCAATACGGTACCCCTTGGTAAGACTGGTTGTCAGACTTCCGGGCTACTGACGACCCGTAACAACTGTCAAAGATCGAAGAATGACAGCCGGGACCAACGGCTTAAAGTGCTTTCCGAGGCACGGAGGAGTCTCGGTATGTAAAGATGGTCACCCATCCACAGACCAACCCAGGCAAATGTAGCTTAACCTGATGGATCGACCAGAGCGGCTGTTATTACTTAGCCACGAGCTACTCCGCTCCTCCTCATAATTAAACCTAGTATGAATTTAATTAATACTTACACTTAAATGCTATGTTAGAGAAATGCACGGCTAAACAATATTGGTGTGTTACGTACAAACTACTACAAAGGTCCAATGTATAGCGTAATTCGTATAGTAGCTATGCCTATATTGATTAAATACTATGGAACAGAGATTGTTGACAATCAAATCAATTCTAGTCTGTGTGCTCATGTTCTGGAGGCTGACTCTGTACCATGTCCTCTCTGTAAGAGTCCGGCGTACCGCAGGTGTCGCCCGAGGTGGTGACGGTGGCTGCGGGCGCCGTGGCGGAGTGGCGCGTGTCGCTCGCGGCGCCCGCGCACGAGTTCGAGCTGGCGCCCGACGTCACCCTGCTGCTGCGTCTGGTGCCCATGGACAACAAAGGGTAAGGTAGAACACTACTCCCACTGCTGGAGAGAGACACCTTACCTGGAATGTTTGGAAAACCCATGACGTAACAGTGGGTCTTGAAAGGCCCGACGTGACTGGTGTCAGGTGCTGCCTATATTTTGGACTACACTCTGAGTGGGTGATGTGCTGAACGCGCGTGTGTTGTGCAGACCGTGCTGGCAGCGTGGCGAGCCGGCGGCCCAGGTTGTGCGGCTGCGGCAGGCGCCACGCGCGCCCCGTCTGCAGCTATCCTGTCACGAGCTGCGCGTGCGACTGTGCGCACTCCACCTGCCCTACGGGGAAGTGCTCAGGTGAACGATCACCTAAACCATAAAGCTGCTTAGTAATTGCCTGTATTTATGAAAATCAAAATCAATCTGCCTAGCCTTTTCCCAATTATGTTGGAGTCTGCTTCCAGTCTAACCGGATGCAGCTGAATACCAGTATTTTACATGAAGCGACTGCATATCTGACCTCCACAACCCAGTAACTGGGCAATACGATACCCCTTGGTAAGACTGGTTGTCAGACTTTCGGGCTTCTGACGACCCGTAACGACTGCCAAAGATCCACGAATGACAGCCGGGACCAACGGCTTATCGTTGTTTCCGAGGCACGGAGGAGTCTCGGTATGTAAAGATGGTCACCCATCCACAGACCAACCCCGGCAATCGTAAGTTAACCTGATAGATCGACCCGTGCGGCTAATATTAATTAGCCACGAGCTCCTCCACGAGCTTGCTTTTATTTATGAAAATACTGCCATTAATAGGCGGTTTTAAGGCTTGGTTAATACAAAAACAGTAAAATGCTTCAAAGTTTAATTATGTAGTTGCACCGTCCTATCTTTTAGAGATAAAGGGTACTTTCTGGGTATCCATGGTAATAGATACTTGACTTACACAATCAAGAAAATGTTTAACGTACATACAAATTCTTAAGAAACAAATTTAATCTACTTACGTGTTCGTTGGTGGCTATGCGTGTGTTCCGTGATAGAAGTGACTGTATTTGTGTGTGGATTGACCAATGACTATATTATAGCCTCGGATTAACCCTGTGATGTAGGGTGCGCAAACGCTTCCAAGTGCTGAACGTGGGCAGCGGTGTATTGAAACTGGGCATGGAGACGGCGGCGCCGTGGTGCGTGGTGTGCGAGCAGGCGGGCGCCGGCGGGAACGAGGACGCCGTGGGATCGGGAGACGCTGGTCTGGTTCCTTGTGCAACTGCCTGTGACTGCAACCCTCGCGTTTCCACCCGCCTCCAGAGAGTGCCGCTGCGGCTCGAGCCGCGGAGCTCCACCGAGGTGACGCTCTACTACAGTTTTATGCATACTATAATACAAAATAATAATAGTTCATACTATACAATAGAATAATATTTCATTAAAGTTCCGAGTAGACAATATGACGGTAGCAAAGTAGAAAGAGTCAACTGCACTTTTTGAGAAATTCACTGTTTTACATAATTTGACTCGGAGTTCTTTGTTTTGTCATAGCAATTTTTTCTGTTTGATTCTCAATTTTTACTGATTAAGTCACGCCAGAGCAGTGGTGGCCCAGTGGTAACGGCCACAACTTACGAGTTGTAGGTCGTAGGTTCGAACCCTGACAGGCGCTTTACTTTGTGTAAATTATTTCATCGCCACTGCTCTCAAAACGGTGAAGGAAAACATCGTGAGGAAACCGGCATGTCCTACAACCAAAAAATCGAAGACATGTGATATCTACCAACCCGCACTGGGCCCGCGTGGTGGATTACGGCCCGCTCCCTCTCACAGAGAGGAGGCCTGTGTCCCAGCAGTGGGAACATTATAGGCTGATTATGCTTTTTTATGCTTAAGTCACGTAAACTACAAAAAAAAAGTCTCACAAGTGTCGAAGTACCGTATATTGTATCAAAAAAATATTACAGTACGTAATATTGGCCTTAACTATTTCCTTGGTACTTATGTAAAGTAGGAGAAGATAGTTTTGTTCTTAGCTTCTATTAATTATCACAGTTTTGCGTTCAAAACGCTCTCTTGTAAAATCATGATTTTGTAGATAACCGTATATACTTTGTGGCCGTCATTATACTTTACTAGCTGCGCCCCGCGGTTTCGCCCACGTAATTGTCAATACCGTGGGAATATATTATTGGGATAAAAAGTATCCTATGTCCTATTCCAGCAGGCCTAACATGACACACGCGACAATTGCTCACGCGAGAGTGAGTAATTTTTAACCCCCGACTGAAAAAGAGGGGTGTTATAAGTTTAACGTGTGTATCTGTGTATCTGTGTGTCTGTCTGTTCCATCGTAGCTGCCAAACCGCTGAACCGATTTTGTTTTTTTTTGTTTTGTTTGAAAGGTGACTTGATCGAGAGTGTTCTTAGCTATTATTCAAGAAAATCGGTTCAGCCGTTTGAAAATTATCAGCTCTTTTCTAGTTGATGAATAGATGTGAGCATCTTTCACAAGGCTAATTGATTGGAAATTTAGAATTCTGTTACTTCAATGATATTAGAAGAATATAGTAACCTTGAACTGATGCTGCAGCATCACCTGGAAGCAGGATACCCAACGCCCTCACCAACTTACAGCAGAGGTATCGTGTTTGGGCTCATTAGAAAGGTCTCAAAAAATAGGTTACAGATGTATGGTGATCAGGGTCTGATGATGGAGTAGGAAAGAGAAATGAGACTAAATTAGAAACTAGCTTCAATGTGGCAAAAGTACGTACAGCTACGCAGATTTCGGCGAGCCGCGGGTTGATCATAGCGTTTCTACTAGTAATATAATATGAAATTTAAAAAGCTGGAAATAAAAGTTAAATTAAAAATTTAAAAAACCCCCGACAAAAACAAAGCATTTAAAAAGTAAAAAAATAATATGTATTGGCCCTTTAAGTTTAATATAAAAGTTGTAGGTAATATTTTGATCCAAGCGTCGCTCGTCGCGTCGGGGGACGGCTAATGAAAACGCCAACATACACTAGGAATAATGAATATATGCTATTGTAGAAAGGATAGCTGCTGTTAATGTCCTATTTTCATGAGCCGTCCCCCGACGCGACGACGCTTGGATCAAAATATTACCTACAACTTTTATATTAAACTTAAAGGGCCAATACATATTATTTTTTTACTTTTTAAATGCTTTGTTTTTGTCGGGGGTTTTTTAAATTTTTAATTTAATTGTCTATTTCGTCACTTTTCTCGTTTTCTGAGAGCGCTGCCATACAAAATACTCGACTCGTTCTGTCAAACTTGATGTTTTCTCTACAAACCCTAACATGGCACCTGAGTTATCTCGACTTTTGGCAGTTCAACACGAGATATATCTTATTTTTCTGTCATTTACTCGTCGTCGATTTTTACGACGAGATGAGTAGACAAAATAATTACAAAAAATAAAAATAAAATTGAACTTATTTAGTCATAATTTTATTTTGCAATATAATATGAATTATATAATAATGAAAAAACTTAGTTTTAAACTACTATTTATATTGCTTTGCACTTTGCCAATTATGGTGATTAATGGTACAGGGATTATGGCTGTACGGCAGTAACCTTCGCAACATAATTACTAAAATCGCCAGTTCATTCTTTATGGGATGGTGATTAACTACGTTTAGTGTTTTGTGGTTATAATAGCGAAATCAACTACAGCTGCATATTTAACTGAACGTCAGTCCTTTTGGCAAGTGTGGTGACGACAAAATTTACAATAACACGGGTTTAATGGTGATTGTTACAATCCTTCCTTTAAACCTTCTCTTTATCAAATTGCGATCATCGGCCCCTTTGTTGTTTGTGGTGATTATTGTGCGAGTAGGCTGTGGTTTAGTGAGTAGGTGATTATGCTGAAATTTAATTCATTGGCATTATTATCCACGTATTCTAATCGTATCGTATTCTATACTTCTTAATTTAGGATCTCAATAGTTATCGAAAAAGAAATGATATTTTAACTTGTATTGTGCCACTAATTTTCATTTCCGTCATTTTTTATTTTAATGTCGGTATGCCAAAGGAAAATATTTAATTTTATTCAAAAGAGTCGGTCACAAAAGAGGTGGACGTAAAATTAATATAGTACATACTAACTCCATGCATAAAATCGAATGAATGAAACCGAACCCCAAGCTGATGTTGCTATCATAAAAATGATTTATTTTTAATAATTTGCTACATCGGTATCTCGTCACGAGATAGAGAAGTGTCAAAGTGCCTTTTTCGAGATTACTCGTGCGTAACGGTCATGTTAGGGATTAGAATGACGTCATAATCGACGACAAATTTCGACAAAACGAGAAAAAGAGCGGTCTCGTGCTTGTCATGTTAGCCCTGCAGGTCATGGCAACTTCTCAACCGACTTAAATAAAAGGAGGAGGTTTCAATTCGACGTTTATTTTTAAAATGTTTGTTATGTACCTCAGAACATTCGACTGGATGAAACGATTATGATGATTCTTTTTTTATTTGAAAGCTGTTGCTTCCCGTGTGGTCCCATATTTTATTAACTTTGTTTGCGTAGTTTTTGAGTTAGTTTCAATAATTACGTATTTTTCCCACTGAGTCTATGTAGATGACATTTTATTTGACTCTGTCACTGTTCTTTACAGAAAATACGTTCACGAATTTATGCAAGCTTAGTACTCTTTGTTAGGTTACTGCTTCACTGCTTCAATGATCCCTGATTTGTGCCGGTCCGTTTTTGCGGGCCACCTCATATCCGCCCGCAGGGGGAGTGAGGTGTAAGACTCCCCCCGCGACGACCAATAGAGCACACACAGGTCCAACCTTTTTTTTTTTTTTTTCCGGGGTTGAAAATCCTCTTGGATGTCCTCCGCCCTGGGGCGGGCGGAGGGGTCTGTCAGACTCTTACTGACTAAAAACCACCCCGGTGTTCCGACTCACACCTACGCCGGGGGTCGCGGGAACGTAAAAATCTTCCACAACCCCCGACTGGTGCCGGCCCGCTGCGGGCCTCCTCGGGTCAGGGGGGGGAGTGAGGTGTTTGACTCCCCCCGTGACGTCTAAGAGGGGCGCGCGTGGAACACTACGCGCCGCCACCTCGGGTCCTGATGTTCTGGGGGGCGACGGACGTCCCCGAGTCCGTCACCCCTGGACCCATTTAGGGGGGCTGGAAGAGGGCGTTATCCGCCCTCCGCCGACGCCCGGTGCGCCTGCTGCGGGCCGGGTGAGTGGATGAGATCTCCCTCTCCCTTTCCGCAGCCTCCTTCTGCGCGACGACCGTCTCGCAGTAGGAAACCACTGCGTCCCAGGACTCCTCGCTGCCGACCATGGCATTGACTACGGCCGACAGCGACAAGTCACTGCCTACTTCTGAGATGAGGGCACGGCGCGGCTCCTCCCAAGCGGCACACTCTGCCAGCGTATGCCGCGCCGTGTCCTCCCGGCAGTCGACGCAGTGGTGACACCGAGCGTCCGGCTCCCTGTTTATGCGACACAGGTACTTCCCGAAACAACCATGCCCCGAGAGCACCTGCGTCACCCGAAACGACAGGGAGCCGTGCCTCCTACCGAGCCAGCGCTCGAGCACTGGCCGGACCGCCTCGATGATGTCGAGGCCGGCGGTAGGGCGTGAAAGCCTGTCCCGCCATTCCGCACACAGGTCCAACCTAACCTAACCTATTTCACGTTGCTCAGGTGTGTGTGGAGGTCTGCGTGAGCGCAGCGGAGGCGTGGCCGGTGTTGCCGGACGCAAACTTGCCGCCCGGGCACTGCGCGGTGCCTGCGTATCCGCCGCGCACCCTCTCCACCACGTCGCTGTACATCTTCGACGACGACAACATACTCAAAGTAATTCATGTTACTACCTACATATTGTACACTCATCAAAAGTGTCTAGAGATCAAGGTATTTAAAAAGGGTCTACCTTTTATGGCAGAACTTTTTATCTCATAATATTATTTTGCATAACAATGGTCAGCATAAACTTAATTTCGCAGAAAATCGTTTGACCGAAACTCGTAAAGCATACATTCAAAACTCATCATTTTGTAAGTCAGAATCATCTTTAGGCATTTTCATATCTACATAATATAATAAATCTGTAGACGAGGGATTTCTGTACATTGAAAATAATAAAAAAATGGGTTGCTAAAGGATTACCAACAGATGCCATTGCTACCATTTTTTAAATTTTTTGTCTGTTTGTTCTTTTAAAAATAATTAGCTGTTACAATATATTCAAATTTAGGTATGGGAGGACAGTGTAGGCCTTTCAAACAAGTACCAGGTAAGTACTTAACAAAATAGAAAATGTTCAATTCACTTTCCATCACTTTCCATCATCAGTTAGTGCAAGCGCACAGTATTATTTTTGCCTCGAAAAACGGATATCCCCTTTTTATTAACTTAACCGATAGAACAGGTTATTTTAAAAGTAAGATTAAAATACTGATGTGCCAATTTTATACCAATAACGAGTAAACAATTTTTTTTTTTTTTTTTGAAATTTTCTAAATTATTTAATTACAGAAAAAATACGCATTATTTTACCCTTTTCTTTATTATTTGGGTGAATATCCCGGGGGAAAATTATACGTGTCCACGTTGAGAATCGAGGTGTTAAATGATAGGATATTTCTTTTTTTTTTTTATAGTGTTCTACATAACTTGCTTCAATTAGGGCCACCTTTTTTTTAAATATAAGTGTATGTAAATAATAAGGAAAAAAAAAATCGCCTTAAAATTCAAGTTGGGTGGCTTGTCCCAGCTCCATTTTTTGATATAATTACGTCCATAAAATTATCAATTTAAGAGAAAATAAAAAATAAACAATTTCGTTAGTATATGCATAAGACACATTATCTAAAAACAATTAAACCATATTAGAAAATCTAATTTAAAAGCACAGGATACTCGATCAAAGTTTGTCCAAGTAAAAATCAAAATTTTGGTGGCACTTTTTCAACTTACTATAACATAAAGTTTCGTGCGTGTGTGTTCAATCGCGTTTTATTATTTCGCATGTCTCAGTCGTGCGCTTGCACTTGCGCGTAACAGGTGCGTGATTAGTCCTGTGATTTCCTGCCAAAAAGGTAAGTATCATCTTGGGTGGCACGGGGGGACAAGAATTGTTCAATTTTTGGTGGATCGATTTGCTGTTGATTTTAAAGTGTTTTAATAGTAAGCTACACGTTAAAGGTAGTGATTTGGGTTACGCATAAATCAGTAATATTAATTTAATTGTAACTTAAAACCCCTATTTTTAAAGATTTTTTTTATGCCAGGTTCCAATTTTGGTGGGTCAATTTTGGTGGCTTTGGTGGCGGTTTCACGCCACCAAAATTGAAAAACAGCCACCAAATTTTAAATATGTACTGTTTATGTATTGTTCGTACATATATAGCCTGTTTTTACGTTGCAAGACAGTTTGATTAGCAAACTCAATGATATGTAGGTACTTGGCAGTAAGTAAGACCTATTAATAATTATAATAAGGGTGGCATACTAATGATCAAGTTTCTTATTAATACATTTTTGATTTGTTGCTTTTTAGAATGCCAAAACAGACCGGCGAAGAAAGGCTGCTTAAAAAGAGAATAGCAGAAAGAAGAAGAATAGCAATATAACACATTAAATGTAACAACTAACTGTACCTAGAGCGTTGGTGAAATAGTCATGATTAGCAATTCCTCTAAAAGCAGTTAATTTTCTGAATCCCAGCTATCATAAGAAATTCCTCTAAATGGACACAAGAGCAATTCATAATTTGTGGACCATTTTACGAATCTCCATAGAAAACTGTCAAACAGATGAATTACTTCGTAATATGAAATAGACGCATATCATATTATGAATTGTCATTGAATTGTAACGTCACCAATGGCATTACACGATGTATCATAATATTTTCATATTATGATTCTGCTAAAGCCACCTGGATATGAACTGCTTTTAGAGGAATTGCTAATGTGGCCGGTTAAGGCCCCCTGTTTGCTATTTCACTGTGTCTCCACCTTGGATTTAATATTGTATTTAATTGTTATTGTTTTTTTAAATCATATTTTATTTAAGGGTTAATTATGTTTTATTTCTTAGTTTTGTTTGGGAAACTTTCGTTGTTAGCAAGTAATTTTTCATCTCCCAAGCTCAGAAAGATTCTGTTTATCATTTGAATTCTGAGTGCAAAAGTGCATTTTATCCGCTAGCGAGTAAAGCGTTTTAAAATTCGAACCTTTCCATTCAATAATTTTCTATACCGCCGAGTCCACTGATAATGCATTAATAATTATTTCATGTCAGTGCGCCAACCTCATTTTTAGAATAATCGCACTGGCCAGCACGAAAAAGAATCGCACAACGCAAAGAATTTTTCACTTCAAAAAACTTTATAATATAATTTTCATCTGTTTAATCAATTTACTTTCCATCATTTGGAGTTGTTTAGCATTGCAGAGTTAGAGCAAGCGGTACATAATGCCGAATTGAGCTTTTTTCGGGAGAAATTACGCAAAAAGTACATAGAAGCGTACAATATTTGTTCAATGCATGGAGACACCTAGCATTTTCCTCGCTGTAGTGAGGTGAAAAGTTGTGTGTTTCGCTCGGCAGCAAAGTTATTCTGCGTCTCGTACCTTTGAAACCCTCGCAACGCTCAGGATTCAATATAGGTACTCGCGCCAAAAACCAACTTTGCAGCCTTGCATAACAAATAACTATTGTTAACAACAAAAATATTTAGGTTTTTTTGATTTCGTGTTTTGTGTCATAAAGAAAGTTGATCAGATAAATAATAATAAATATTTTTTAACAACAGAGAGTTTTATTAACCTATGAAAGTTAATGTGTGAGATTGGTTACATTAAGCTTTATTAATTAGTGAGATTTAGGTTTGTGACAGAGAAATTCAATTTTGGTGCCACTGATTTTCAATTTTGGTGGGCCGTTTCGATTTTGGTGGGCAATTTTCAATTTTGGTGGCCACACTGGACTTTGAACTAAAATATCTTAAAAAGTTATGAAGATATTCTCAGACCTCTTGAAGATCCTTCTAGCTTGGACTTTCTACTCTTATACCAGTTCCTTATTTTTCACGAAAACAGAAGAAAAAATTTCGCCACCAAAATTGAAGAAAAATACACTTTGTTGATATTGACCCATTTGTAATAAAACCATATTAAATATATATGGGAAAAAAATACAAAAGAGTACGAACTAGTACAGATGTAAAGAAATATGCTTTTTTATGTTTTAAGATTTCGATTTTTCATGGTTGTATCTTTGCATAGTTGGATTCTATATTTATTGTAAATCATCTTTAGACCACAACCAATCACTAGAAAAAAAACCGAATCCAAATCTCGCGGTATCTAGGAGTTATTCACTTCTAAAGTTTTTTCTGATAATTTTGATTTTAGGGTCATCACTTCATAAAAAATAATATTTTTTGTTAATTTCTAGGTTTAATCCTAACGAGGGTGGCCCCTTCCCCGTACCACAAATTGCCCTTCATTGGATTGCCCTTCTCAAAAATTCGTTTATTGTACGTCATCGTATTTAACGTCGTATGATATTAGTAAACTTACAAATATCCAAACAACTATCTAAACTGCTAAAATGATACATTTACAAAACTAGTAGGATTACTAGCATTATAATTCCGTATTCATTTTAATATAATTTACTTTCAACTATTTATAAAATAATATGAAAATAGTTGGATTTATCATTAACAATGTGAAAATCAATGAAATTGTAACTTCGATCAGATAACCATGTTATTATGTCCTTTATTTATTTTTACACATATAATTTTGCATTTTTAAATATTTCTTAAAAATAAATAATGTAAAAAACATTTAAAAATATAAAAAAGAGTAGCCCACCGGTATCGGGAATTAACATTTTCACTAAAAAAACATTTAAAAAGAATAAGTCTTGTGCCAACCCTAGCGCCGCGCATTTCAGAATCCTGTAAATTCTAGATACCATAAGATTTGGATATGATATTTTAAATCGGTACTTCTTAGTGCCAAAGCAACAGCTTGTATCGATATTGAATCCAAATGCCATGAAATAAGAACATAAAAAAATAAAATCGAAAATATGTAAAATTCGTTGTAACTCATACACGTTTCACGATAAAAATTTAGCGTTTGCTTGATAATTTCCTTAATATGAAGCATCAAGTAATTGCAATCAAAGATATAACAAAAACGGATTGGATCTGAAGCTATTGCGATTTCTATGGTTTTTATATAAACCATAGAAAAAATATTGAAAAGTTTATATCTCCCGAATGGGACAAAATTGTCAAACGGGTATTTTACTCTTACTTTTAGAGTAACCTGTTCTATCGGATAAGTTAATAAAAGGGGGATGTCCGTTTTTCAAGGCAAAAATAATACTGTGAAGCGGTACATAATGCCGAATTGAGCTTTCTTCCGGAAAAATCGCGCGAAAAGCGGACAATATTTGTTCAACGACTCAATACAAGTACATATGTCAAAAAACAACTTTGCAGGCTTGCATATCAAATAACTATTATTGCACAGTTAGTAGTCTGTATTTCCGCCGATAACGCGTATAACACAATCGCAGCAATCGATCGATACTCAATAAGAGAGTACATCCAAATCACGTTGCGGAATGGATGCCCACATCCTTTTTAGCAGGCGAAAAAGATTTTCTGGTGTGTGCGCCATCCATTAATTTGAGCTTTTTTATGCATTTCCCATGCGTGCTCAATTCAGTTCAGTGACTCGGAGATTGACTTCATGCTAGCGATTTCTTATGGTTTGATCGCTTATTAACATCCCTGAAGAGCTATGAAGCAACGTAACCAACGTCATCGTGGTCATTGTACGATTTCGTCAAGCAGTAATTTTTATGTAGGTAACGATCTTGTCTGCGTGTAGTGATGCAAGTTCGTCTTCCAAGTCGCTTTGCCAAGCTGCCGGCAGATGCGGAACCGTGACCAAGGTCGACTTTTAACAACCAGCGTAGTGCCCAGAGCGATGAGTATGCCACAGCACGTTGCCGAGAACCAGCTTCCAACATTCCCACGGCTCTGATAATTTTATTCTCGGCTCAAATGGCGTCTTCTCTCCATAATAATGTTCTTTTGTATTGATTCCACTCAGAAGTATGGCAGAAATTTTATTGATTTGGCCTCAAACCCGTTGCAGAATTATATAGAAATACGACTTGACAGAAGATTTTCCTCTTTTGACTAATTCATTTGAAAAACTATTCCCTTTTCAAATGACGAAACTTACTAAAACCTGATTTTTATTTTAAAAATCTGGTTTTATAATTATTTTTGAGTTACTCTTATGGATACGTAGTTACTACTAGCAAAAACGTGTTGATCCCTAAACACTTTGGATGTGTGTCTTATATCTGCAAGTGTTACGCTAATGTGTGCTGTCAGACGGTGCCGCTGCAGCTGGAGCTGGAGTTCCCGACGCTACGCGTGTCGCCGCCGCAGCTCGACTTCCGAGTCGTCACGGACGGCGATACGCGCAAGTGCTACTTCAGCGTGTCGCACTCCAGCCGTAAGTCACCATCCTTTACCACTGCTACTATAACAGCGTTAAGGTGGTTTTTTAACTGCCCCGTTGGTCTCGTGGTCGCAAGCGCGACTGCTGAGTGTGGGTTCCTGGGTTCGATTCCCGGGTCGCGCAAAGTGTTATTGGGTTTTTCAATTTGGAAATTCGTAGTAACAGCCCGGAGTTTGGAAGTTGGCGGTGTGATACCCCCGTGCCTCGGAGCGCACGTTAAGCCGTTGGTCCTTCGCCTGATCTCTCTCCGGTCGTGTTGGATTACCGTCCCATCGGACTAGAGGGTGAGGGAAGAGAGAGTGCACCTGTGTCTGCGCACACACTTGTGCACTATAATATCTCCCGCGCCGAAGTCCAGTCTCCGTTGAGATTGGCCGCCGTGGCCGAAAATACGGTCAGGAGGACTATTATTATTTAAGGTTAGAGACTATACATTGCACAAATAAATACATAGCTATTATGGTAAAGGGTAGTCCAGAAGCTATAGTTTTGTTTGTAGATAAGTACTATATTGACCTTTCGTACGTTCATTTCTAATTTCTATCAATCAATAAGTAAGACAGTTTAATAAGCTAGTCTTACCACTTATTGGTAAAATAGTTATGTATAAAAATGATTATGTAAGCAGATTTCGAGGGTATGTTAATGTACAGTAAGCTTTCAAAAGTGCATTGGCACGCTAAGACTCGTATCGCTATGAACACACGGTACTGTGGTCCGTTCATCAGTATGTGTACACAACACACACTCGTGTCGTCTCGTGCTCGCGTCGCAATTAACGAAACAAAAATATATTTCTGTCGCTTTTGTTAGATGTAGGCTCAGACCAAATAAAAAACCAAGACAGAGCGCTGTCAACAGTGACGTGAGGCCGGTTTCATAAACATGTGTGCACATATTTTGATGTAGTTTGATTGTAAATGTGTGCGTTCGAGAGAAGTAAAAGTAAGTTAAGTTCGAAAAGAAGATTGAAACTAAACCTCAACTAAAATAATGTAGGTAAACATTTTTTATTACGGTTAATATTTTGTATAAAATTATTCTCGATACAATCAAGTAGACGTTGAATTATCACAGTCGAAGTCCAAATATTCTCGTGCGAAACCTAAACGTTCCGTATGAGGAACAGGGTGTAAATTTCACTTATCCACCATAGAAAAGGGAGGATCCTCCGACCAGACGGGTGTTGTGTCTGGCGGGCAACTGCCCAACGATTGATGTCGGGTTCTTGTATATATGTCCACTGCACGGTAAACTTTAATAGCGCGATGCAGGATTTGATGCGTAGTTCGCATGTGGCGATGTAGATACCGCCACACGGACGACCCGTTACGGCTGTCAAAGATTCACGAATGACAGCTGGGACCAACGGCTTAGCGTGCTTTCCGAAGCACGGAGGAGTCTCGGTATGTAAAGAGCTCACCCATCCACGGACCATAAAAAATAACATATTAGTAGGTAAATAAACTGCAGGGGAGATTTGATCCTCGGCTTGCCATATTCGCACCTACTAAAGCACATTAACCGCTGAGCTAGTATGACATATTACTATGTTGGTTGAAATTATAATACTACTATCAGTTGCAGACAAAGCGAGTGTGTGCGTGTCTATAGTAAGTATTGCAACAACTTATAGAAAAAGGTCGTAAGTCAAACCAACGCGTCATTTGATTGCTTTGTGAGATTGCTAATGGACTTATGAACGCTACTGTACAGTCACAGTAAAAAAAATT
Organism: Lithophane ornitopus; assembly: GCA_948473465.1. Taxonomy (NCBI): domain Eukaryota; kingdom Metazoa; phylum Arthropoda; class Insecta; order Lepidoptera; family Noctuidae; genus Lithophane; species Lithophane ornitopus. The sequence continues at coordinate 17,208,907 of OX419625.1, forward strand.
GTCACCAATGGTTTATAAAATCTGCTTCAGTATTCAAAATTGCGCCATTATGTCAATATTACAGAATGACAGTCAGCCATCATGTAAACGACATAGAAAATTAAGAATGTAACATTGAAAGATTCTGACATAACTCTGTCAATTAAATAAAAAAGACTTGAATTATCTACTAATCAAGTACAAATAAAATTCTAATGCTGTCTTGAAATGTAATACACAGAGAAAAGAATTTGTATTTTTAGGGATGATGCGCTAAGGTAGCGCGGCATTCAAATTTTCTTACGTTTTTTGCAATTTGCAGGTCAGTGTTAGGTTGTATGTTGTTTAAATTATCATTCGCGACCGTAACAAATATGATTATAATCATAGAATCAGTAATACAACTCCTTAAGAATAATTCCTTTAGAATAATCCTCAAATGTTATGATTTCATAAAATAGTTATTCAATAGGATTACATGAACTAGAGTTGTATTGATGATTTTAATTAAATTATAAATAAACTAGCTGATGCCCGCGGCTTCACCCGCTTGACAAATTATATACTTAAACCTTCCTCGAGAACATCTCTATCCATTGGTGATCGCGAACAGACAGACAGACACACGCGGCGGAGAACTTTGTTTTATAATATGTAGTGATATTTGTTACGGCCTCGAATCATAATTTAGATCAACAGAAAACCTGTTACTGACCTGCAAATAATTGTAAAAAACTTAAGAATATTTGAATTTCGCAGGATACCCAGACGATATCGCTTTAATGACACTAGTCAGGAGACCAACGAGGCAGCAATTACAACTAACTACTGAATTTGATTGTATCGCAGGCACTGTAACTTTGGACATAGCAACAAAATGGATCGGTGGCAAAGAGTTTCAGATCTGGCCGCCATTTTTACGGATAGCCCCTGGAGGCAGTGCCAATGTGTACCTGCAGTACACCGCCGTGTAAGATGTTGTTTTACAGAATTGTTGATAAATATTTGTCCTTGAAGACTTTAAACTATAGGATGTGTGTTGGGAAAGCCTCGTGGCCGTGGGGGTGTGTTTTGCTGGACGGGGCGACTACAACAGTCTCGGAAGTACATTTCAGTGAGGAACATACCGCTCTACGTTGTGAACGGTCGTGATGGGCAATCCCCTGGTTATAGATAATATCTCTTTTCATATTTATGTACCCTAGTATAGTTAGAGCGTTCAAAGGTTCCATCATTTACCTATCTTAGGACCGAAATTAGGTGAATGAAAGATGACTATTAATCAAACAATAGAAATAATTTTGTTTTTTCAACTAAATCATAAAAGGTTGAATATTTTCGTTTCCTTTTTGTACTTACTTACGTACTTCTCACATTTTACTCGGTAAAATGTTTCGGTTCTGCCGAAGATAGATGATGGAACCCTGGAACGTTTTCTTTTAGTTGCAGGCAGGTTCGTCATTTTACAAACGGCGCCGTCCGTTTTCAAATGCTCGCGGTTATGGGAAATGCCTTTGGCAACAGACTATATCGATATCGATGTTATAATTTCGAGATTGATTGTTATTGTAGAGTGACCCAACATAAAACACAGTTAGGACAAATCAGACTTTATTCAAGCAATCAGGACCTATGAAGACTTAAAATAAGAGCTAGTAAATTTTAATACGAAAGTCTTTTGCACACGTAGAAATTGCACTGTTTTCAATATTTTTCTTGGTCACAAAGCTCTACTCGAAGCTAATTCTTTAAATAGAATTAAATTCTTAAATTTTCCGCAGCATTTAGTAAACGGCGTTTTTATTGTTCATCAAATGTTGCGGCATATTATACAGCGTGTAAGGGTGAACACCGTTGTCACTCAAACCATGTGTAGTTGACTTAAATATAAAAATAAATGACCGAGTAACAACAAAACAAAGAGTTTTTTTCATTAAAAGATTTAAAAAAGTTTCTATGCGACACCGTGCTCGCAAGCGAAACAGCTGACTGACTGAGGGAGGGGTCGCGGGACGTGACCTAACTGGCTGCGAGCGGCTCGCAGCCAGTTAGGTCACGTCCCGCGACCCCCACCCATGTTGAGACGCAAGTTCGTTGCCCTAGCGCATAGGTAAGGGTGAAATACTCGAGTGGTAAAATGTAAATTAACACGTTCACTGCCACTAACAAAATATATGTTTTACATTCAGGCCGTGGCGGTCACTGTTGGGCGACAACAAACAGTTCTGTTCGGGCCGCGTCGCCCAATGGTGACCGCGCGTCAGACGTGTTTTTAAACTGCAACTGGAGGCCAACGGACAGAAAAGTCATTACATTTTGTATGACAGGGGACCCGCGCGGCCCTGCATTTTATCCTGTTTAGCTTGGTTTTTGCAAACAAGACAAGTTTAAAATATATTTCGTGTTTTTACTTGTGAGCTCTAATTTTCACTATAGTGGATTACTTGTATCGACTTTAACTGTACTTGTGTGTTATAATTATATACAAAAATTGCGTTTAGCGTTAGAAGACAAAATGTGTGAAAGGTGTGAAAAATATTTTTCATACCACCTTTTTTTTTTGAGGATGGGAAACATCAAATGACTTCTGCCGCTCTGGGCGGAGTGGAAGGGCGTGTCAGACTTATACTGACTAAAACCCACCCATGTTCCTTCAGTTGCCTGTTGCCAGGGTCCCGGTATCCCTTTCGGACATTCCCGCAACCCTGGCAGGCATCGGTCCTAAAGGACCCCTTCAGGTGTGCTGACATCTCTTTGAGGCGCGCGTGGAACACGACGCGCCATCGACCCGGGCCTGGTCCTTATCGGACGGCGAGCTACCCATTGCTCGCCGTCCGCAAGCCCGCGCCTATGGTGGCCGGGAATCCGCCTGGAATTCCCGACGCCCAGGGTATCTCCAGCGGCGGCGGTTAGGAGCGTGAGGGCGCAAACTTTGCCTCTCCCTCATGCGTTCCGCCTCCTCCTTCGCGAGCATTACTGCTTCGCAGAAGGAGGTGACGGCTTCCCATGCCCTCTCGCTCCGTTCCATGGCCTGGACTAGGGCCGGACGTGAGAGGTAATTGCCGCCAATCGCCTCCGCGAGGACACGGCGGTGCTCCGCCCAAGCAGGGCACACCTCCACCGTATGCTCCACCGTGCCATCCGGACGATCCGCACAGTGGTGACACCCGGGTGTTTCCTCCTGCCTAATTCTACACAGGAACCAGGAAGGTGAGGACCTGCGTCAGGCGAAAGGTGAGGACGCCGTGGCGCCTCTAGCCACTCCGAAAACAGGGGACTTATCGCCGCAATTGTGGCGTGCCCAGCACTGGGTTGCGACAATCGCACTCTCCATGCCGCCATGAGATCCTGCCGGAGCTCTGTCCGCTGTGCCGCGATTTCTCGCGGCAGCGGAGTGACGCCCCGGTGCTTCATCTCCTCGCGCCACTCCCAAATGTGGGCGAGGACTTTCGCCTCCAGATCCCATGGCGGTAATCCGGCAAGGAGGCTCGCCGCCTCACGACGGGAGACCGTATCCCCAGGCCAGCCGAATGGCCATGACCCTTTGGGACGCGTTCAACCGGCTTTTCACACCACCTGCTCGCTAATGTCAAATTATATGTCAAGCATGTCTTCGTACTAGACTTCGTATTACTGCGCAACGAAGTAAGAGCGACTAGCCGGGGTGCAAGTACGCGCGATGTGCGTGCGCGGCGCGGACGCGGGCGGGTGGGCGTCACCGCGCCCGCGCGGCCCCCTGTAACAGATTCCCGGTATTCCTTGCGCAGAGGCCGTGTCGGACAATGGTGGGTGACGCTTATTAACACTTGTAATTTAGTATAAAATGTTGCTTGTGAGAATTAAAACATGTTTTATGACGACAAATATATCCCTTAAACCAATAAAACACACTGAGGAAATTTGGCAAAATTATCAATTTTTGTCTGGCTCCAGATGAAAAGGGGGTGTCAACTACCATTGTCCGACGCGGCGTCGAACGTGAAAAAAGAAAAAAAAATCGTAATTTTCCATTGATTTTACGTTCCTTCTATAAATGACACCATACCACTAGTTTCAAGGATAACAGTGTTTACCCTAACACTCAGTATAGTGACTGAGCAATTTACATTTTGCCTTAGGCATTTTGCGTAACCGCGAAGGTTTGTAAAAGGACGGCGCCATTTGTAAAATGACGAATCATACAATTTGCCTGCGACATTTCCATAGTAGCCTGTGTGCGCTCGCAGATGGCAGGCCGGACCGGTTGAGGGATGCGCGTGCGTGCATGTGTGCTATGCTGGGGGGTGCGGGGCGCGGGGGTCGGCCGAGGGTTGGTGCCGAGCCGCCGTGCCTGTGCGCGCGTCACCCGCACGCGACTACAAGTTCCGCGTGACCCATCACGACCACACCGACGACCCGCACCTGCTGCCGCCCGTCGTCGCACCGACATATGAGTGACCGCAGACCGCACTGACCCGCACTGTGCGTCTGCTACAGTGGAAAGAATTCTCATCAAATTCAGTATATCAATATACTCTAAATGCGTGGTCCCAGATTACGTTGTCCGTTGTTATAATGTTAAAATGGAACATATTTTTTTAATAAACTTGCAGAAGTTATTGTTTTTTCTATTCCAACGCATCTTTACTATCTACGAGCTTAAGGGTGATTTAGCATTCCTTGGTAATAACACTAGGCCAGCCTTTATCGACTCAAAAAAGGCAAACGTCGCAAACGCGCATTTTGGCAAGTACATTCATTATCAAGCTGGCATTATCATGTTGTATGAATCATGGAATGTTTTCCCATTGTTTGTCTTATTTGATTTAGTTTATTCGTCTATCTATGTGTATTTATTTGTTCTAATATTTATACTTTAGGAACTTATAATTATTATAAATTATAGTTTTAATATTTATCTTTATATTTACATTGGCCAGAACTTACGTATTAGCAACAGCTTCTTCTACAAAAAACCTTACAGGCGATGGACTTGGGTATCTTCTAATAATCAAACTAGAAACGAAATAGACTACATTCTTACCTCAAACAAACAAATAATTCATGATCATCATCATCATTTCAGCCGAATGACGTCGACTGCTGGACATAGGCCTCACTCAAGCACCGCCTCTTCGACTGGTTCTCTGCTTCTCACATCCAGCGGATTCCCGCGGCCTTCACCAGGTCATCGGTCCACCTTGTGGGGGGCCTTCCAACGCTACGTCTTCCGGTACGCGGTCGCCACTCCAGAACCTTTCAGCCCCATCGGCCATCTGTTCAGCGCTAATGGGGCCCATTGTGAGCGACCACGTTTCAGTGCCATATGTCATCACTGGCAACACACACTGGTCAAAAAGTTTTGTTTTGAGACATTGTGGTATATGAGTCGTGACGATAGCACGCAGCCTCCCGAACAACGCCCAGCCGAGTCGGATACGACGATTGACTTCTTCCTCGAAGTTGGACATACCTAACTGGACAGTTTGTCCTCGGTAAACGTAATCGTCTACAACTTCAAGTGTAGAGTCTCCGATATTCATGAGGGTGGGTGTGATGTGGGCATTCGTCATGACCTTCGTTTTGTCCATGTTCATTTTAAGACCCACTCGGAAGCTCTACTGAGGTCATTGAGCATTGTACTGAGGTCCTCCATAGTCTCAGCCATGACTACTACAGGATGAAAATGAATAGACGCGACAAATTTAAATATGTCATTCAACGTGCTACAAAGAAAATATAGAGTATGTCATTACGGAAAATTATTAAAAAATAAAAAAGTTGCTAAAACCATGAATCGTAATCGTAAATTTCACATAGTAGTAGTTTCACGTAGTACCTAACCTACGTAGCTACAAAGTACCTATGAATCAACCGCCTCGCGCTCCGCGTGCCGCCCCCCTCCCGCGTTGCCGCGCACCGCCCCGGACCCGAGCTGCCGCGCTTTTGATTACTGCGACCCCGCGTACGCATGAAAACATTGTTAAACCAACTTTCCCTACAAACTCTTATCGACTTAGGACGATCAAAATACAATAAACTAAGATAAACTTTAAAAAAATTAACGAGACTATTTTTGTAACTTCTTGTTTTCGTGTGGTTTAGTGACTAACCTGGTGTCAGCGCTCGAGTGGTTCTAGCGCACTCCAAATGAATCGCTGCCGTAAAGATCTGCCGGCATTCCGAAATGCCACCGCGGCTCCACGGATTGTATTTTAGGCGTATTTAAAAAGTTGGATCACGTTATTTACAATAATAGTCTTATTTACAATCTCTTTAAAATGACTAAAACTTACGTGTATTTTACAGGTGATCGAAATTCGAAATGTCCTCCTCGATTTTGTAAACATAATAAGGCGCCGCAAATTGGCAAGTTTTCGAGGCACTGTCTGGGATTTTACAACAGCTGTACGTATCATACAACCATGTTTAGTAACAGACTGGTCGTTGGTTAATGGCACACGACTATTTCCTCTCGTCCTATGCATCTTACGTTATTACGTTACAGTCCGGTACACTAACACTAAAACAGGATAATTCATGTACAGGTAACAATTTCATGGCACACCATCGAATAATCGCAATGTTGCAAATTGCGTACGCGACTGTGACCTCTCCTAGAGATGTTTTCGGGAGACTGACCGGCGCGGCTGGCACGGGGCGGGAGCAGTGCGGGCGGGCGGACAGCGGGGGTTGACCGAGAACAGGGAAGGGAAGGGATGCAAAATACATGCGTAAGCGGCTTGGCAACGTCGCACGCTACTTTGTGGAAATTGCCAAAATTAGGTAAATGACCGCAAGCGCAAAGCGTTGCCATACTTCACGAGGTGAAAGTGAAGTTCATGAACTCTGCGATGAATGGATTGTATTTCTGACGACTGACGCGCCTAAATTGATAAGTACTTTCATTTTTTTGTTTGTTTTAAATAAATTTATGTTATTTTACTAGAACGCCAAAAAATCGTGTCTACGTGAAGATAATGACTTAGTTTGCACTATCTAAGCCGATAATTATATGTTTTTTTTCACATATTATAATCGGAAATAACAATTTAAAATGATTAGGTAACAGTTACTGAACCTCCCATTTCAATTTGTCGCATGTTTTCAATTTCATCCTGTATATCGTTGGAAAGTGAAAGTGTGTGATGTACTCGCCATTGATTTTGATGCCAACCCCTTTCCAGTTCAGAACCTTGAAGACATCTTCCAGTGCAGTGGTGAACAGTTTCGGAGATATAATGTCTTCCTTTTTTCCCCCTCGCTGCAGAACGATAGGTTTCGAGGTCTGGTCCTGGAGTCGGACTGACATAGTAGCCTTTTTTTTTATAAAAACAACAACTTCAGTACCTCGATGTACCAATAGTCAATCTAGCACCGTTCGCTGGAGAGACTGAAGAACAGCCCAAGTCTCGATCGAATCGAAAGCTTTCTCGTAGTCCACAAACGCCAAGCAGAGAGGCAGATTATTCTTTTCAGTCTTCTGCATAACCTGCCGCAGAGTATGTATGTGGTCTACGGTGCTAAAGCCTTTACGGAATCCAGCTTATTCGGGAGGCAGCAAATAATTAAAAACATTCAAATCATAAATCAAATTAATTTTAGTTCTGATCACAGTCCAGCAATAATAAAACTGGACGCCAAAATTTATCGGCATAAATATATGAAAAATCAAATAAGAAAATTAAATAAACAATCACTCGTACTAGGAAGTAAACAGTTTAGACTAGAGCTAAGAAATAGTTTGATTTGTTAGATTCAGACATTGAAAAAAAGATGTCCAGCAACAATACGACGAAATAATACAAAGTCTAACTAAAGCCATCAAAATAGTAACACAAATAAAAAATTAAAAGCAAAAAAACTATCTGACAAAACTGTAAAATTAATAGATCCGAGACAGAATTTGTATACAAACAGAGATTTACTACATAGACTTAAGTTAAACGTAGTACCTATTACAAAAGATATTAGAAATTACAACAATAGACTAGTTCAGGATTCACTAGAAAAGAACTGCCCCCTTATTAAAGCAAAAATTTCCCAAACTTATCTCCGAAACAAGTGCTCCAAAATAATAAAAAAATACAGATAAGTAATATTTCCTTCCATACAAATTACAGGAATAAACTGTAAACGGTATATTGTATTTTTGTAAACACTTAGTAATGTATTTATTTTATTTCTTATTTTGTTATTGATCATTCATTATGTGCTGCACCGATTGACGTCATGATGTCAACGCCGGCTGTCACTGAAAATCAGCGCTGGGGCTCTGTCTCGCATAGGGTCGCAGCATTATGCTGAGTGATGGCCGTTTTGCGTGAATGTGACGCATATTTTCCCGCAACTGGTTATTTTAATTTTATTGTATTTGTCCTTTCTTAGCGTCATATTTGCCGCAAATAAACTTATTTTCTTTCTTTCTTTTATCTTTCTAAAAGTTTATGGACTTAAAATAACATGGTAAATCTCTCACAAACTTCCATTTGCAGTTGGTATGTATGGGAGAACATGTTGTTCAACCACAATGTTAAGTTTGTTCTTGGGATAAATTCATGCCAACTTCGGAACCCTGCATTGTGAGAAGTCCGACACGCACTCGGCCGGTTTTTTTAATCCGTATGCCTACAAAATGTTTAAAAAGACAAAACAAATATTGAAAGAGTACCCCACAATGTTGTTGAAAAAAGTTCTTCCGTTGAAAAGGGAGTTGGGATCCGAAATTAGCAAGTAGCACGACAATAAGGAAAACTGGAGCACCGCTATTGTGAGCGAACGAAGACTTTGGCACTCATCGCCTCGGCTCGCTCAAACGTGGTTGTGCCGCTATGCGACATGCGTGCACTTTTGATTCAATTTATGTAATTACTAGCTGCGCCCCGCGGTTTTACCCGGTTTGTCCCATGTGAATAGCGGGATAAAAATGTCCTATGTGTGAATCCAGGTTATAAACTATCTTTGTGCCAAATTTAATCCAAATCCGTTCAGTAGTTTTTGCGTGAAAGAGTAACAAACATCCATCCATACTTACAAACTTTCTCGCTTATAATATTAGTTAGATTGTTCATAAAGCCCACAAACATTTTTATTCAACATAGTTTTTAGGAAAGGTTTTCACAATTCGCCCCATGGGTCAGTTCAAAGATAATTATTTCACGGGTTGCGATCGATTACTTTAATATGGTTGCCAAGCTATTTATGCTCGTCATAATGTATATGGTGAAGTGGAGCTGATGGTGAGGTACCAAGAGAACGCAACGATTAACGTCTCGGCATCGGGAAAAGCAATATTTTGTAAAAGGAGATGAGCAGTTGACATTAGGATATTGTAACTTAGATAAATTACAAACTGACCCACTAAAAAGCGAGAAATAGAACTATTTTGCAAAAAAAAAACCAACCTACTTCCACAAAAACACTACAAACTGAACAATAACTTTAATTTCGGAAGTCGGTGGCAAAAAGGAAAATTCTAAACCATAGACACTGAATTCCGAAATTAAAGTTATTTATTTATTTAAGTATACAACGTGCCGCTACAATGGCGACATTAATTTAACACACGGGTAGGGCTAGTGGCCAGTAAACATAAAAATTATAATAAAATAAAATAATTCTTAAACTGAAAAATTTAAATTTCCAATAAACTAAATAATAAAAACATAACCAAAATTGAGATCACTCTGTGTAAAAGATTCATTCATGAAGCTACCTACCAGCTGGCTTACGTTCTATCGGTACTATCCTTTGTCGGCATAATTTCTAAGAAATTGCGCGGCTTTCCTTCTATTCGCCTACATATTGTGATCCGTGACCCCGGTAAATGACCTCTTCGCTACAGTTCTATAAGTACAGGTTGCTCCAGGATGGTAATTTAGAATATTGTAAATAAATCAATAAATAATAACGTCTAATGAAATTGAAATATTTTTTTAAAACAATACGCGAAATCGTATACGTGTGTTAAATTAATGTCGCCATTGTAGCGGCACGTTGTATATGTATACTTTATTGTACACCAGAAAATACATAACAAAAATAAATAAAAACACTACAAAACGAGTGTCATTCTGAATTTCGACAGGTCATTATTTCGACACAGTCTCAATTTCGAAACACAATAGTTCGACTACTCATTGCTTCGACAGAACATATCTTCGAAGAACACTCTCTTAAGAGCCATAGTTTCCTCACTGACCTTGAGCATGTGGGCGGAGCTAAATTCCCTACTCCCGAATACGTAAAACGCGCGCGGTGGCGCGCTAAACTAAAACGGCGATCAAAGAAAATACAAGGGCGCAGAGTTGTGCGCATAGGACGCCTATTTTGCCTACGATTCCAGAAAGGAATGGCGGAGATGAAAGGCTGACATTTGTATAGATAGATACATTAGTTACTTATATTTTAAGTTTTTACTGGATATTATTTTTTAGCATGTCTTTGGATGAAAATAAAAGGTGTATCTTTTTATACACGTGATACTTTATGTTCGCATAGCTTTGAGCTCGTCAAAATGTAGAACAGCTGATTATTTTTTTGCGATTTCAGGGTTGGTCCCATATACACACGGCTACACATCAAGCTACATATTTCCAGTTTATGCAGATCTCGCATTGTAAAGAATTTCCGTACAACGCGAGTAGCCGTGTGTACAATGACCCCTTAAAATATTTCCTACCTACATACCTACCTACATACTTACCTACATACATACCTAGAATACCTACCTACATATCTACCTACATATACCTCCATACTTTTATATCTACATGTTGTACTTAGTAAACGCCCAAAACTCCAGCACAGACCTACATAACATGGGTTTTTCTGTTGCATTTAGAATACGCGTCATAGTGGCAACCTATTCTTACCATTCAATTGCTAAAATTCGCCTAAATTTAACATGAACTTGTAGCCGTAAGGGGTAAGCCATGGATCCGCAATCGATGAGGTCTGGGATCAAATCCGAATCGATTTTTGTTTTTTGAAACCATCATAATTATTTACAAGTATTCTAAGCAATAATGTTAGTTATTATTTTAACTATTTATGTTTATTTATAATCTATTCATTCTTATTTTTTATTTTTTATGAAGTTTAATATTTGTTATTGTATTATTATTTAACTATTTATAGATATCAGTATTCAGCAGACTTTATTGAAAACTAATAATATGATTTAGACTTTATGCATGTTTTTTTTAATGTAACGTATCGTATGAACACAATGAAGTCTTTACGTATTTTGCGTAGTACGCAATAAAATGTTGTACATGAATCTATGGCAAACATATATTTTTTTCAGATCTTTTATCCAAGCCGTTAGTGAGGAGTAGGCTTTTTAAATTGACCATGTTACGGTACTAAACGGGACCAAGCGCCTTAAGCAACGAAAAATAAATGACGACTACAGATTATTACAGCTACGAGAACAAGATCACAACAACAAGTAATGTTATTTTGAACACTTTGTAGTGTTTTTTTGGAAGTCAGTTGTTTTTTTATGTAAAAAAGTTTACTTATAGGTAAGTGATATTAATCACAGTATCAAATACTGCTAAAACATCAAAGGTGCTGGTAATAAACTTTGGGAATTATAAAACTTACATTCATCTCATTTCACTCATTAGAAGGCTGAGGTCACCCAAAGGGCAATGAAGAGGGCTATGCTCGGAGTTTACCTGCGTGATCGAATCAGAAATGAAGAGATCCGTAGGAAGTATTGCTAAACAGAAGTGGCAATGGGCAGGGCACATTGCTCGTAGAACAGATAACCGACGGGGCCGAAAGATTCTGGAGTGGCGACCGCGTACTGGAATACGTAGTGTTGGAAGGCCCCTCACGAGGTGGACTGATGACCTGGTGAAGGCCGCGGGAATCCACTGGATGCGAGAAGCACAGAATCGGTCGAAGTGGCAGTGCTTGGGGGAGGTCTGGTCTATGTCCAGCAGTGGACATCTTTCGGCTGAAATTGATGATGATGACATTCATCCAAACCGCACATAAATGAGGTATTTAGAGTTTTTTGTTCAAACAACCTTGTAAAGTTTTATTTTTGGTTAAGTACATTACCAGTTACACCTTTGACTTTGATGTTCTTTAGAAGGCCGGTGTAAAAAGGATTAAATACCATATTTGAGATAGCGAAAGCTTCAGGGTAGCCCGCAAAATTCATCTTACGTTTCTTGCAATTTGCAGGTCAGTATCAGGTTGTAGGTTTATTTATTTATTTATTTATTTATAACATCTTACCTACCCTATCATTACAGATCTATGATCCAATGCGATAGAGTGGCCTTACTAACTAAATCCTAAATCTACACCTTATACCTAGTTAAAAAAATATCTTAATCTAAATAACTTATTACATATAGTGTAACTTTTGCGAATTCACTCAAGTTGCACCACAATACATCAACCCTCCCGTGAACCTCATTCACCACGCGTATGGCTCTAGTAAGAGGAGTTCTCGCCAGTAGGTTGGTCCTGGCTGCAGGCACAGCGAGCAAGGGCGGGCGTTGCCGCCTCCACACGTACCGGTCGGGCACGTACAGCTGTAGGTAGGTAGGTTGATTAAAATATGATTCGCGACCGTAACAAATATGATTTATAGAATTATAAACATTAGAATCACGCGAGAGTGTGAGTTTTGTCACCAATTTACTGTGATACCTACCTGACCTACTGCACTCTGTCATACGCTGACATACTATTTCTCTAATATTGTGGTTATTGAAAACTTTTATCCTATATTTTGTACCGAGCCCTTTTTTTGCAATAAAAATTACCTATCTACACAGGATCAAATCTTTGTATCCGATAAACCTGTTCTCGCATCATTTTATTTAGTAAAAGCAAATAAGATCATATCATTTGTTTTAGTTTATTAAGTGAATTGTTTTGATTATATGTATTTTACTTTCTCACGAATTTTACACACGGTGTCTACATCTCTTATCTACTATCCTATCGCAGGTTTCGTTTAGGAAGAGATTTCTTTATAAATAAGCATCACTTTTGTACGTTTTTTTTCTGTTCTTTTTTTCTTGTCTGTTTATTATGTGTGTACATAAATGGTTAAATAAATAAATAAATAAGGATTCAACTCAATAGTCATCAGCACGGACACTACGTTACTAGGCGCCGACTGCCGCCGCCGTGCGCCGGAGCCACTGTGTGAGTGGCTCATTACTATGTTAACGGATGGACACGCGATTTCGGGGGAATCGAAATGCGTTTCACGGAGGTTTCAGCCTTTTAAGAGCAATTGATTCCTGTCACTATTAAATGAATCAAAATTTTGTTTTTTTTGTTTTTGAAAGTTAAACATTTGTAGCAGTCTTACATTTTATAATCTAAGGTAGCAGTTTTTATAGATTTTATAATTCTTTGGAGGACAAGTAGTGTAATAAGAGCAGCTATAAGAGCCCGCGATACGGACTTACTTGTTACGATATAGTTGAACGGATCGGCCGCCCCAATAGCATAATCCCGTATTCCATCGTCGCCACCTTGTAAACGAACCTCAGCAATTAAGAATACGTAACAGCTGAGAGTGACGAGATGTGTCGCCAGCTGCTGCCACCTTGTGTGGTGTGCGTGTGTGCGACCTGTGCTACGTGTGCGAGTGTGTGAATACGCTCGCACGCGCTGAACGAACATCGGAATCTTAACATGTACCGACGCAAATACCGTGAAACAGATTACACAGCAACATTAATATTGGACTTGGAAGGTCGACAAATCTCACGAACTTAGATGCAGGTACCCGGACCACGGGCAGAGATAAGTTTTAAGGCTCGTGCAAACAGTCGCGATATCGCAGGCGCCACAGGTAGCGGTACCTTTGTCGACAAAGGTACCGCTGCCTGTCGCGCCTGCGATATCGCGCCTGTTTTTACGAGCCTTTACCGGTTCCCTTGTATCTGTGTGACGTCATAGGAGCTACTCACAGTCCGCAGCAATAAAATATTACGACGCGTGGTGTAAAAGAAGAGGCTTGTTGAGTATGAGCCGACAGTTACATTTTACGTCCGCGTTGAGAAAGCCAATCTCGGATTTCCCCAATACGGTTCGACTCAAACAGTCGTACACACATCTTGTTGTGCACTTATTTCAATAAATTCCTATTTCCTTGGCGCGTAGCCAGGAGGGTGAGAGGAACCCAATATCTGCTCAATCTGTAACATTCTACGGTTTTTAGGGTTCCATACCCAAAGGGTAAAACAAGACCCTATTACTAAGACTCCGCTGTTTGTCTGTCCATCTGTCACCAGGCTGTATCTCATGAACTGTAATAGTTAGATAGTTGAAATTTTCACAGATGATGTATTTTTATTGCCGCTATAACAACATATATTAAAAAACAGATCAAAATAAATATTTAATGGGCCTCCCATACAACAAATGTGATTTTTTTGCTCGCTTTTGCTCGATATTGATAACACGGCCCCCCAAAAATTGCTTTGTAGGTGTGCGCCAATGTAATGTACTCGTCCCCAGGACTATATGTACCGGTTTCTTTTTCAACGTACCTCTTTACTTTTGAAGAAAGGACAATGCCCCCTAATATAGGGCACCCTGGACCAAGCCGAAAAGTCCGCTGTCACAACCAAACCTAGTGTATTTGGAGGAGAATTTAATGCTCTTTCTATATGGATAACTATTTTTTACATGGATTCCCGCAATTCGTATTTATTTACCATTTACCTACTTCATATTTTGAGGTTAAGTTCGAGAAAGTGAATGACACGAAATGTTAGTTAGTTGGTGACATGTAAGGTGGTAATATCGGTCGCTTTTTATTCTTGATTTGGTGATAGTTTCCTGATGGATGATTGATTATACAATACAAAACTCATAGTAAATAATAATTCTTGTTGTCAGTTTATTTAAATATAATAATAATGAATATCAATAATCATGTAGGTACCTACTCACTCGCAGTAAGTGCAAATGGTGGTCTGAATAAGTAATCAATTAGTACTGTATTTAGTGATTCCTTATGTCTTGAAATCCTATCATAACATCAGGCCTGTTTTCGCAGAAGAGTTAGGCAGAGTTGTATTTACCCACTAGGTACCCACTTCTCGAACTTGAAATGTTAGTTAATAATAATAAGGTAATATATTGTATATATAATATATAATATAACCGGAAATATATTGTCAAGGACGGTACGGTTGACATCTGTCGGGCATGCCACTGTCCCGGTGAATCAATCCGACATATTGTTTCCGGTTGTTCTCGTCTTGCTAACGGCGAGTACTTGCACAGACACAACCTAGTAGCTAGGATTATCCACCAGCAACTTGCCTTGCAGTACAACCGTGTGGAGTATGAAGTACCATACGACAGGTATGTGCCCGACCCAGTTCTCGAAAATGGTCACGCCACATTGTACTGGGATCGATCTATCATCACTGACAGGACTATTGTAGCCAATAAGCCTGATATTGTGGTGATAGATCGACGAGAGCGCCGTGCAATGATTGTTGATATCGCTGTCCCTCATGACGAGAATCTCGTGAAAGCTGAGAAAGATAAAAAAATCAAGTATATTGACTTAGCACACGAGGTTGTCGACATGTGGGACGTGGGCTCTGCAATCATTGTACCGATAATCGTTACGGTCAATGGCTTAATAGCGAAGAGCCTCGACCAACATCTCAGGAGGCTCTCATTGCGCGGCTGGGTCAAGGGCTTGATTCAGAAAGCAGTACTCCTGGACACCGCACGCATAGTGGGGAGGTTCGTCTCTCTAGAGCCCTGACCACCGGCAGCTTGGACCCTGATCCTGGTGCCGATGGGCTACTAGTTTTTATATTTTTAAATGTTTTTTTTTTATGTTTTTTTATAAAAATATTAAAAATGTAAAAATTATGTTTTAAAAAAGGTAATAATGTTGTTAGTACATACTAAGGTACTTACATCAAAAATGAAAAACGTAGGTAAGATTAATTAATAAATTATATAATATTCATTTTTCCATAATGTATAAGACCTCGACCACTAGAGAAAAGAAATGTACAAATAAAACACATTTGGGTGGCACTCGGAAACGCCTTGCAACATGTAGCATGGACTATCCACATCCAAAGCACATAATATCACTGCACATTGTGACCGAATGTTGGTTCAGGTATCAGTTCGGAATCAAAGGGAGTTTTTCTTGTATCAATGTGAAGCATTCGTAACATTATGAATAGGTACTAGAAACCAGGATTGATCTGAAAGCATAAAAACTGGTATTTATTTATTCTTAAATTGAACGAATAGTCCCGAGTAGGTACTTTAGAAGCTAACTATAATATAAATGCTTCTACTAGGTGAGGTAATACTTACAGGCCGGCTTACCGGTGCAATCTATGATGTTAAAACACGATCATAGCCGCGTATTTTCTAATTTGTAATTTATTCTAAGTTGTTCTTACAATACAAGCGAACAGTTTATATATCGGCGACGCTGACTTGCTCGCCGACATCTTACTCAAGATGGAGGCATCGCTGACGATTATCACACAAAGACTACGTTATGAAAAAGCACCTGAACCCCCGTTTTTGCTAATATATTTATGTATTATAACTAAAATCAAATAGTTCAGATGAAACCAATATTAAAAGTAACGTCATCCGTGACAATCCGTGAGGGCGCCACAGAACAATAATTAATGCAATACGTCACAGTAAAAATAGCATTTTATTTTTTGAATCGGTCCTCTTTTCTTTAAATGCAAGTGTATTCCAAAATAACAATTTAAATTATTACGACGCGATGCGTGACCTAAAGATTTGTTTGACACACTAATAATATATTATACCCTAATATTAAATTATTAAATAGCAAATCAGTACCTACATAATTATCTTCTTTATTTAATGTTCGTTGGCAGGTACCTATATTTTTTAAGTAGTAGCAACATTCAGAAATGACATTTATGTCTACGACTGAAAGACTTCTTGGATCTATGGTCATGAATAGAACATTATTAAAAAAAAAAGTGCAATGTCAGTGACATCACATATGCGGAAAATACGTACGTATACAAGTAAAAAAATACTTTTATTTTGCGTGTCCGAAAGCCGGGAATCGTTTTCATAACAAAAACGTAAATTGGATTAAAAAAATAGGAGTATTTTTATGAGCTACATTTGGTTGTGACAGACTAGCTCCCAAGTTGGTACGACACTGTGGCATTCTCCTTTGAAAAAAGGGGGCGTGCCAGCGTTTTCAGCACCGCCCCATTGTAACTTGAAAAATATATAGTAAAAAATATATATATAGACGTGGATAGGGGGCCGTGCTGGAAAAAAATGTATAAGAAAATATCTAAAAAATACAAAACAACCTTTGCCAAAAACGATTAAAAAATAATTGATGTTTGGCGAGCAACTTATGTAACGCATTAGATTCTCATACAACTTACTAAAGAAAAATTAACCAATTTTATTTCATTCAGCACGGCCCTCTCTCTCGGATGAAATTGAAAACATGCGACAAATTGAAATGGGAGGTTCAGTAACTGTTACCTAATCATTTTAAATTGTTATTTCCGATTATAACATGTGAAAAAAAAACATATAATTATCGGCTTAGATAGTGCAAACTAAGTCATTGTTTTCACGTAGACACGATTTTTGGCGTTCTAGTAAAATAACATAAATTTAAAACAAACAAAAATTAAAGTATCAATTTAGGCGCGTCAGTCGTCAGAAATACAATCCATTCATCGCAGAGTTCATGAACTTCACTTTCACCTCGTGAAGTATGGCAACGCTTTGCGCTTGCGGTCATTTACCTAATTTTGGCAATTTCCACAAAGTAGCGTGCGACGTTGCCAAGCCGCTTACGCATGTATTTTGCATCCCTTCCCTTCCCTGTTCTCGGTCAACCCCCGTTGTCCGCCCGCCCGCACTGCTCCCGAAAACATCTCTAGAAGAGGTCACGGTCGCGCACGCAATTTGCAACATTGCGATTATTCGATGGTGTGCCGAGAAATTGTTACCTGTACATGAATTATCCTGTTTTAGTGTTAGTGTACCGGACTGTAACGTAATAACGTAAGATGCATAGGACGAGAGGAAATCGTCGTGTGCGTGGAGCCGCAGTGGCATTCCGGAATGCCGGTGGATCTTTACGGCAGCGATTCATTTGGAGTACGCGAGAATCACTCGAGCGCTGACACCAGGTTAGTCACTAACCACACGAAAAGAAGAAGTTACAAAAATAGTCTCGATAACTATTTTAAAGTTTATCTTAGTTTATTGTATTTTGATCGTCCTAAGTCGATAAGAGTATGTAGAGAAAGTTGGTTTTACAATGTTTTCATGCGCACGCGGGGTCGCGGTAATCAAAAGCGCGGCCGCTCGGGTCCGGGGCGGTGTGCGGCAACGCGGGAGGGGGGCGGCACGCGGAGCGCGGTGCGGTTGATTCATAGGTACTTTGTAGCTACGTAGGTTAGGTACTACTATGCCAAATTTACGATAGCGGTAATACGAGGAATTATTTAGTTGATACTTTTATTGTTTTTAAGGTTTTAGCAACTTTTTCATTTTTTAATAATTTTCCGTAATGACATACTCTATATTTTCTTTCTAGCACGTTGAATGATATATTTAAATTTGTCGCGTCTATTCAATTTCATCCTGTAGTTTGCTATATCTTTTTAAATATGACATGTTTGTTTACAAAATTCGACATCCTGAATTATGATTAGGAGTACATTCATTCCAAATAAATTGTGATTCTGCTGTGTTAGTACTTTTAAGGATAAATTGAATCAAAAATATCATATATATTATTAGAACTGATAGGGTGACCATGATTACGTATATCGGAGACGGTCGCTAAACGAAGCGCTTCACGTGACCCGAGTAGTGGCAGTACTACACGCAGCTGACGTCGTGCTATGACGGAGCCTAGCTAATGGAGGGGCGCCAGGGCGAGTTCTCTGGCCTTCTGACCGTTCTGGAGAACAGACCCTCCAGTCTAGGAACTGTCTTACGTTTCGTTTGGCTTTAGGTTATTGTGATTTATTGTAATTTGTGACTATAGTGTTAATTTGTGATATTAATAAACGCCGTGTATCGCACTCCGACATCACAAGCGGGATCGTCAGGATTTATTCTATTAGAATCATACATCATGTGGGCGAAACTTGCAATTTTACAACTATGTTATTTATGACTGCGACTGGCTACATTAGACTCCGCGAGTACCCTCGAAATCGATATACCTATAAGTTTTTTTTTTTTTTCATTATTTCTGTTGGTACCGTAATTTCTCTGGAATGGAAACCTGTTGAAACAATACTCAAAAAATTTCATAAACGTATGACGTAAAACTATTACTGACGTAGGTATGTTAGTACTAGTTATTGAGCTTGAAACATTGGCAGTCTTAATAAAACGCGATCAAACAATTTTCTCAATAATTACACAGTCGGCTCTCTAAAATTCTACTCGTAAAAGAGCTCATTAAAATTCTACTCGTAAAAGAGCTGATCTGACGCCGCGAGTTCACAGATGGTGGGCCTATTTGCAGTATTTAATCACCCAAAGTATAAGGACCCATTTCAGGCTGTAGAGGTTCTAGGAGACCAAGAGAAGCCAAGGCTTTTATGGTTTACAGGCCCCTGGCATGCGACTTAGCACCTGGAATTCTTGAATTCCAGACGCTAAGACGCATGCCACGGGACCAGAGTATTACTGACTTTGAGGGAGAGTCAAGTGAGTCTTGTTGATGAAACAGAGTAGAGATTAAGTTGTGTTTGTGATAATAGTTTGGATCAGAGGTTGAAGCCGTAGCTCAGTAGAAATTGGTGTCTGCTGGAGACAGTAGTCCGTGAGTACCCGGTAGGCAGTCAACTCTGGTAAATGTGGGGTTTCGTGAGAAACCATAAAGTCCGGGAGTGACTGGGCGGTCCGAGGGGATACGCAAATGAGTGGTTGAGTAACTGGTGGTTACTAGATGGCATAAGACACATACACATTTGTTGATTATTTAGTTTGTGTTTACACAGTCTACAAAATTCCAGCGAGAACTAGCCGATATTTTTATATCTGTGGTCGACGTGTCTATTAGTATTCTTGGTTGCATCGGGATAAATTATGCACAATCGCGACTAAAACACGCTTTTTGCAGGAAAGTGTTTTTTGGGTTGCTCCAACAATATTTAATAAAATTCCAACCAACATTAGAAGCATTTCAGAAATTAAGTTATTTAAAAAGAAACTTCATGACCTGCTGGTCGATAAATCCTACTATTGTCTAAAAGATTTTTTGTCGGTCAAGTCTATTTGAGTTATATTTTATTTTGACCAATGCAGCAATGTCATGTTGAGTTCAGTAGGTACATATTGCATGCTATTAATTTTAAGATCTTTGACTGACATATATTTTGTTTTGTCTCTCTCCCTAATTTAATAATATGATGATTGTAATGTTAATTTATTAAAATAATAATTTATATTTATATTGTATGTCTAAGAGACTGGACATAGCCGATCTTGATCGATTGTAATAATTAATTGTATTGTAAATGTTTATTATAAAAATTTATTGTATTATTAATATTAAATTTTTGATTAATTTGTATGTAATATCGATTTTAAATTCTTAAAATTAGCTTGCTAAATAGTGTATGCCCTAACGGGTAGTTTTTTGAGTTACCATAACCTAAATATAAGACCAATTGTATCACCAAAAATCACACTAACTACTTTTTGACTTTGACTTTGACTTTGTTACCGTGCGTTTGCACTGGCGAAACATTCAAGACAAAACATAACGAAATCTCTAGTTCCTGTCAAAAACTATATGGAACATTGACAGAAAATAGAGATTTCCACATGTTTTGTCTTGAATTTTTCGCCTCACGTCATTTTTGACAGCGCTCTGCTTTGGTTTTTTATTTGGTCTGGGGTAGGTACCTATGGAGGAGAACGGGCAAGAAACTCATCGGACACTCTTTTAAATAAAATAAAAATTGATACAACATATTTGTATACACATAGATATAAAAAAAAACAAACGACTTCCAAAAAAAACACTAAAAAAGTGAAAAATAACTTTAATTTCGGAAGTCGGTGGCAAAAAACAAAAATTGAAAAGCAAAGACACCGACTTCCGAAATTAAAGTTATTTTTCACTTTTTTAGTGTTTTTTTTGGAAGTCGTTTGTTTTTTTTTTGTAAAAAGTTTTTATTTTATACTTTTTAGTTGTGGTACCTACCCCACACAAATCCGAATACCGCTACCTGCTATGTAAATAACAGTGAAGGAGTCAAACAGGATATCGTCTAGATAAACTAAGTGGGAAAAATACGCAGCTAACTCAAAAATTACGCAAGCAAAGTTAATAAAATTTATATGGGACCACCTCGGAAGCATGACCTACCAAACAAAAAAAGAATCATCAAAATCGATTCATAATTGGAGGCGGAGTAATCGCGTAAAAAACATTTTAAAAAAAACATACAGACGAATTGAGAACCTCCTCCTTTTTGAAGAAGTCGGTTAAAAAGTAGTAGTACGTAGAACCGATGACTGTTGGGGTAGAAGTTTTCTTGAGTGGATATCGCGAATCGGCAAACGTACGGTAGGACGCTGTCAGGCTAGATGGAGCGCCGATCTTCGCAGGGTGGCTGGTAGCAGCTGGATGAGAGTTGCCGAGAGTTGAGCTGAATAGCGTGCAATTGGAGACGCTTGCACATCCAGCAGTGGACTGTTATAAGCTAATGATGATGAGGATGCTACATGGCCATTGTTTGTCTGTCTGTGTGTGTAAGCGGCACTGGACAGAGAAACAAAAGTGTACTGCAGGTGCTAGGTCGAGTGCGTAAGTGACCGCTCCGTCAGGCGGCATACTATCTGGATGATACATAAAGGATATGTATGTAGCTACAAACACACGGTAACACTACGCGCGCTCGTGAATTACAAGATAATATGTACTAGATGTCGAATCGTGCGAGTTTTGTGCCACAGAAGAGAGTTGCAGTGAATGGTTGTTTGTGTGAAATGATTTAGCGATGAAGTCTCCCCATTGGGCCACTGCGCTGTGTGTGAATGTGGATAATAAACGTATTATTGAAATCCTTGAAACGGTCTTTATTTTTGGTGCCCAACCATTAACCCTAACAGTAGCTGTGATAGTTTTCCTTTTAATTTCGTTACATAATACTACTGCCATGATTTTTTTCACATATCCTAAACCAACAATTTCGCTGGCACACTTGACTCTAACAATAATTAGCACTTTAATGCTTAATATTTACCAAACGAATCCCTGAAAATAAGGTTCTCAAAAAAAAAAAATTATGGCTAGGTCGGCGTGATTTATAATGTATACCCATAGGTACCAAATTACAACTTTCTAGTACTAAGAGTCTCTGAGCTAAGCTGCAGACAGATTTTATTTTATTTATTTATAAGGGTTCCTTGTTGACTACGGAACCCTAAAAAAAAGCACTAGTGTGAAAAAGTGGCACTTTCCGCTCAATTTGGCAGCTTTGAAAAGGCTGTTTTCGAGCACATGCATTGAAAAACATATTAGAATGAACGGAAACGCTTCCTAACGAATGTGAGGATTAATATCAGTGGGGCCCGCTCCCCGGGCTCCCCGGGCTCCCCGGGGCTATCTGCCCTCACATCCATCATCTCAAAATATCTGCGAGCGCTTATCAATGCCGATGATTAGGACGAGACTCGTTTGATTCAATTCGTAGCGTGTTTCGCTTCATTAAGGGGCGCGGTATTCCGTCTGATTTCAAAAAGCTTTGAAAATTAATGCAAAATATTTATTTTCCTAACGCGAATTTCATAAATTGCACTAAATATCTGTTAAGTATATATATTAATAATGTATCTAAATGCTATAATATAAGGTGATGCACTGAGATGGGGTACAATGAGAAACTACTAGAAGTAGGTTTTATAGGTATTTTTTTATATATATTTAGGTTTTTTTTTATACTGACTACCTTTAAGTATAAAAAAATATATAAAAAAAACACAAAAAACTATTAAATTAATACGGAAAATAAACAATCTGTACACGCACACTTGTCATAATTATTTGTATTTCTACGTTGAAATACAAGTTTGCGTGTACAGAGTGTTTCTTTTTTACGTATCAATTTAATAGTTTTACGTGCGAGCAGTCGCGGTGCGCTCGGGCGCTAAACTATGAGCGGCATGCAAAACTTACCTCCCTCGCGCTAACTATTCAAATAGACGAGGGGAGAGCAGCGCCGGTTCATGCGGCACTAGCACTACACACGGAACACCGAGCGCGTGGCCACAGGAAACTGAACCTTATACCGTCATAACAAGGTTCTCATCACTCGCAACACATGCTACACCCAGCTTACTGTACATTTTGGTCAAATTCTATCAAGGAGCTACTAAGAGCTGCTTAGATTATTGTCTTAGATTTACGTTGTTTGTATTGTAAACGAATAAAACTGTTAAATTACCAACTTTATAATTACTGCATTAGTTACCTAATTGCTGTTTGGAAATACCTCTCGCGTGCCACCGTTAACTTCTCGGAAGCGGCCGAGTGTTTTGTGAAGTATTTGCTGGACGAGTTCATTGTGGTCCCTTCCACCCGGCGAGTCGGCGCGTGGCCCCACTCAAAGGGAGCTTTCAATGAAACTTTCGTTTCCGCGCTTAATATTGGAATACCTGTTAAACAGTGAAGTACCTAATTAAAGTAGTATTTACAACACGTCAGATTTAAATCACATCTCTTGGTGTTGAATTTTCACGATCACGGTCGAAAGCGCACTAGTTCGCGGAGACGGCCATTTGCCAAGTGCATGAGCATTTCGAACATGCGGCGCGGACACAGACACGCCCCCATGCCACTTCTCCTGTTTCTTATATTTCTATGGGTCTGAGGATAGAAAGTGACTTGAATAAAGAGAAGAAAATGTTTTTATTTATTCATGCAGTGGTGGTGCTGGCCCGTGCGATTGTTCTAAACATGAGGTTGGCGCACTGACATGAAACAGTATTAATGCATTTTCAGTGGACTGGCGATATAGAAAATTATTGAATAGAAAGGTTCGAATTAATACTCACCTACGGCGAATTTTCCACTCAGATTTCAAACGATAGACAGAATCTTTCCGAGGTTGTGAGGTGAATAAGTTATTTGTTATGCAAAGTTGTTTTTTGGCGCGAGTACTTACTTGTATTGAAACCTGAGCAAGCGAAGCATTCTAGGATTGAACCATTCGCTTCGCTCATGGTTCAAATATAGAATCCTGAGCGTTGTGAGGGTTTCAAAGGTACGAAACTCACGGTAAATTTGCTGCCGAGCGAAACACACAACTTTCACCTCACTACAGCGAAGAAAATGCTAGGTGTTTCCATGGAATGTATTTCTGAACTTCGAAGTTTAAAACAGCGATGTACTGTATTTATAAAGTTTATGAGTACGACTTACGTGTGTTAGAATGTACGCTATGACGAATTGCTTCATTGAGAATGTTCATGATCGCGATGTACGGAACTCCGAAAGTTTGTTATGGCGAATTACTTAATTGAGAATGTTCATAATCGCGATGTACGGAACATCGAAACTTTATAAATACAGTACATCGCTGTTTTAAACTTCGAAGTTCAGAAATACAGTCGTTTCCATGCAATAAACAAAAATATTGTACGCTTTCATGTACTTTTCGCGCAATTTTCCCGGAAGAAAGCTCAATTCGGCATTATTTGTATCGCTTGCACTAACTCTGCAATGCTAAACAAACCCAAATGCTCACACATAAATCACCAAATAGTGGGGGAATGGGCATGTGCTAGTGTAGGTCAATTAGGTAGTTTGCAGGTCATTATCATATTGTATGGTAATAAGTAACAAATATGTATTTACGCAAGCATAATCAGTGGCAACTGACTTGGCGACAGACGCCGGCGCGGCGGCGGTGCGGCACAGCGGGACAGGCCGCCGCCGCCGCCGCCGCCGCGCGGCACTCCGCGGCCGTCCTCCGCGCCGACCGCAAGTGCCCGCCGCGCGACACCGCACTACTCGCGGCACGCGACTCGACTTCTGTTTTGTAAATAACACTACACGTGTACCAACCACTGAGCGTTGGTCAGTGAGCTCACGCCCTCAACTTCCAATGTTATGCTGGTGTTGGGGATATTACATCAACTCTTCGTGAATAAGAATTTAAAATATTGTCCAACTTGATTTCATAAAGTGTTCTAAGTAACACTGCTTAACGTTACAAGAATAATAAATAACAACAATATTTGCAATATCAAAATGATATTTAAAGAACTCAAAATGGAACTTGAGAATGAAAACAGCCCCCTCAAGGAGTTGTAAAGACTGTATGATATGAAGTGTTATGTGATTGCGATGGCAGTAATCACAAATTTCACTCGATGGCACTGTTAGTGACGCAACTAGCTTCACTGATGACACAGGAGTGAGGTGCGCCAGCCGCCGCGCCCGCTAACATGCTGCGCTCCCTCGTACTGGCGCTGCTGCTGCACGCGCACCAAGCACACCGCCTGATCCACGCGCTCGCCGGCAACAGCACGCGTGCGCTCGGCCACCAGCACCTGCTGCGCGCTCTACAGCTTGAGCACAGGATGCAAGAAGCGCGCAGACCTTATATCAGCTATAAATATAATTTCGACAGCTATGAATATGATGTTCTCAATTTGACGGCAATGTTTGAAAATGAACGGCGAACGATTCCCCCGGCTGAGCTCCTCATGTTCGTCGAAAACTTTGCTCCTGGTAAACTTCACAGGTATAAGAGAGAGTCGCACTCCCTCATCGGAACTTTCGACATATCCAAATTGTTTAAGAAAAAAAAATACAAAAGTAAGCAAGACGACGCACTAAGACCGAGCGCCTCGTCCCTGCAAGGTGGGCAGCCTCCCCGCGGCGCTCCCGGGCCGCCGCCTGCCGCCGCCGCTTCCGGGCAGCCGGCGCCCGTGCCCGGACACGTCGCACACGCGAGCCCAGGCCCGCTGCAGCACACCGAGCTGCCCCTCGCTGTCACCGTGACTCATGTTTTTACCATTCCGGCGAAGATCATTCCCACGGAAAACTATGAAACGAGAGCCTCGAAAGTTTCACAAGCAACTGTTAAACCCAAGCTCAAGGCAAAGGTGACTCGAAAATCTAATAATGCATCAAAGATAACAACCAGTGCCCCGAGCAACAGCCAGCGCGAGGCGCGGCTCGTGCCGGCTGTGAAGAAGAAGGCGTCGGACAACGACACGCTGTGGCCCGTGAAGCACGCCGCCGTCATGGAGGGCGACATCGTGCTCGGCGGACTCATGATGGTACACTATTAAACTGCGCGTCACTGCACTCTATGCGCGGAGCACTCCACAAACATTTTCGTACTATGTCTCTTGTTTCTTTCTTTTTATGGTTGTATTTTTGTGGCCTAAACCATAATAGAATTTGTTTATACTTACTCTGCTTTGTATGTAAGAGCCGAGTTGCGGACGTTAGAATACGACTGTACCGGAACGAATGTCATCTGACCTCCCAAATACTTAGGCATTAAATCTAACCAAATGTGGTTAAATTCGTACTAGATTAAGGCCGCTTTCACATTAGGACGTTAGCAGCGCGACAGTAGCGCGGCAAAAGCACATTCCTTCACATTATAAGAACTGTACGTCTGTCTGTCCGTCTGTCACAGCCAAAGTAGGTAGTTTACAGAGTAAGCAGAAAAATGTACGGCAATGTTCAGAACATTCCCTCCAAGTCCCGTTCAAAAATCAAATCTGTAAATTGAAAACAAAAATCACGACAATTAGCTATAAAAACAAAAATCCTAAATCTTTTAGACACTTTAGGCGAGTTGAGCCTTTAAGGTATGATTGATTACCAAACATCCAAACATCACATTTACTTATTACTTTACTTACTTACTTCACGTAACAAGCTGCTACTCTGATATTTCATCTCAATCGGTGAAGGGCTTCCTGAGATTTATATTGACCTTTCTATTGAATGCACTATGATGCCGCTAAGTGAAAATAACTCATTATGGTTTAGATTTTCGTTAAACGTATAAGTCTTTACTACGTTATTTTCTCAATATTCTAGTCCTGTTATCGAAGAGACTGAGAGCGTTTTATAGTATAGAATAGCTATATACACAGCTCGTATTGGCAAGCTCTCAGATCATTTTTTAAATATTTTTTTTATTGTTTTGAATCCAATCCAGCTCTCATTACACTTGTGGCATCGCGTGTTGCAGGTGCACAGCCGCTCGGAGGGCGCCACGTGCGGGCCGGTAATGGCGCAGGGTGGGGTGCAGGCGCTGGAGGCCATGCTGTTTGCACTGGATGCCGTGGCACGAGCCGGGCTGGCGCCGCCCGCCGTACGCCTCGGCGCACACGTGCTCGACGACTGCGACAACGACACCTACGGCCTCGAGATGGCGCTCGACTTCATCAAGGGTATCCAAATAAATAAGTTATTTGGATAGACCAACTTCTTGGCCAACCTTAATTATAACAATATTTCTTGTTTCGTGTTATCGGAACACGAAACAATAAATTAAAAATAAAATATTTTGAAAGTCCGGTTCATTTGTGGAATCATTTATTACTTATGTTTATTGAAGGATCAATAAGTAACATAGACGACGAGGAGTACGCGTGCAACGCAACGGCCGTGCGCAAGGTGATCAGCGGCGTGGTGGGCGCCGCCAGCAGCGTCACGTCCGTGCAGGTGGCCAACCTGCTGCGCCTCTTCAAGATCCCACAGGTACCGCCGTGCACTCTCACTCACGTGCAGCACTGACAATACACGTGACAATACGCGCACTTCTTGCCCGCAGGTGTCGTTCTTCTCCACGTCACCGGAGCTGTCCAACAAGGCGCGCTTCGAGTACTTCACGCGCACCATCCCCTCCGACCTGCATCAAGTGCGGGCCATGGTGGAGATCGTCAAGAAACTCGGCTGGCGTTATGTGTCCATTATCTACGAGGAGTCTAACTATGGCATTAAAGTACGTTGCTCGTTTTGCGTCATATCTATTAACAAGCGTTAACTTACTTTCCGAGAAAAATCATTGAAGAGCGACACTAAACAAAGCAAACGAATAATGATGTTTAAACTTATTTTCAGGCATTTGAAGAGCTGGAAACACTTCTGGCTCGGAACGATATCTGTATTGCTGTGAAAGAGCGACTGGTGAAGGACTCTGGCGAAGCAGACGATCGCGCGTACGACGCCATCGTCGCCAAGCTGCTGACCAGGCCACGCGCGAGAGGTAAGTCACACACTAGTAGCACTATTTAGTGTGGGTTCAATCATGATTCACCGGTGACGTGTATGTGCTTGCAGGTGTGATCGTGTTCGGCTCGGACCAGGAAGTGGCGGGCGTGATGGCAGCCGTGAGCCGCATGCGCGCCACCGACGCATTCGGCTGGGTCGGCTCGGACGGCTGGAGTGCGCGCGCACTCGTGTCCGATGGCAATGAGGCGGCCGTAGAGGGCACCATCAGCGTGCAGCCGCAAGCCAATCCCGTGCGCGGCTTTCAAGAGTATTTCCTCAACCTCACCGTTGAAAACAACCTCAGAAACCCGTGGTTTGTCGGTAATTTGTTTCCGTATTTGAATTTAATGCTCTCGACTTTTATTAAGTCAGTCCAGTGGTTTTCTTCTTGCCTTTTTTATCCATGGTAAGGTAATCTTATAATATTGATTTTTATTAGAGTTTTGGGAAGATCAGTTCAAGTGTCGGTACCCGGGCAGCGCGCGCACCCCGTACAACGTGCAGTACGCGAGCGCATGCTCCGGCAGCGAACGCCTCTCCGCAGACAACATCGAGTTCGAGGCGCAGCTGCAGTTCGTTACCGACGCCGTGCTCGCCTTCGCTTACGCTATCAGGTACAGCCGCGTCACCGCCACCTGCACTAACGCGGCACCTCAGTCGAGCTCCCCTCACGTGCGCGCGTGTTGCAGGGACATGCACGTGGAGCTGTGCGGTGGCGCACCCGGCCTGTGCGACGCGATGCGCCCCGCCAGCGGTGCCACGCTGCTGCGCTACCTCCGACAAGTGCGCTTCATAGGTCTCCTCACACATCATTTTCCTGGCTACAATCACGTTGTACAACCGAAATCTCTTTTCTTTATTTTAAGTCTTTATGGTTGTAATAAATGCTTAATCTATATGGTTGTAATAAATATTTCAGTCAATATGTCATGTTTTAAATAAAAGGCATACGTACAAATTGGCAGGTCTAAGCGGAGACGAATTTCACTTTGATAGCAACGGTGATGGCCCCGCGCGTTACAACATCTTGCACTTCAAGCAAGTGTCACCCGGGCTGTATCGCTGGCTAAAGGTGGGCCGCTATCTCGACGGCGAACTTGAGCTGAACATGGATGGTACTGTATACCTTAATTAATTTGTGATTGTAATCATTTCATCTAAAAGTAAAGTTTGTCTGTGTAGAGATACAGTTTAAGTGGAGCGAGCGCCACCCACCGGAGTCGGTGTGCAGCGCGGAGTGCGAGCTGGGGCAGGCCAAGCAGTACGTGGAGGGCGAGTCCTGCTGCTGGCATTGCTTCAACTGCACGCAGTACGAAGTGCGCAACCACAACGTCATTTTATACCAATTAACTCGCAATCTAGGTGTTCAAATATTTATTGAAATGTTTAGATTCGGTCGTCTGAGAAGGAAACGGCGTGTGAGGAGTGTCCGCTGGGCACGCTGCCCGACGCGACGCGCACCCACTGCGCGCGCGTTCCCGAGCTGTACCTGCGCCCCGACTCACCCGCCGCCATCGGCGCCATGGCCTTTTCCTCGCTCGGCATGGTGCTCACCACGTGAGTGTGTGTCGGGGTGTGTATGTGTGTGTGCGCGCACAGTGTATCAGATGTGAAATGGGTTTAAATGTGTGCGCAGGTTCGTGGTAGCGGTGTGGGCGCTTCGCGGCGACACGCCGGTGGTGCGTGCGAGCGGCCGCGAGCTTTCGCTGGTGCTGCTGGGCGGCATCATGATGTGCTACCTCGTCACTTTCGCGCTTGTCTTCCGGCCTACCGACGTGCTCTGCTCGCTGCAGCGGTATCGTTACAATAGCATCTATAGAGCTGTCATGAGTTTGCAAAGAATTTGCGGTAGTTACACGTGGTGGTCGATGTCACAGGTTTGGCACGGGATTTTGCTTCACGGTGGTGTACGCTGCACTACTCACCAAGACCAACCGCATTGCACGCATCTTCGACGCCAGCAAGCATTCGGCGCGCCGGCCCTCACTCATCTCGCCCAAGTCGCAACTCTTCATATGCTCTGTACTAGTATCTATTCAGGTAAAACTTACAATATGCTTACCTATTATTACAATTGTATTGCATTACTTTAGTAACAAACATTTTCACATTGTTTTGCTAAATAATAGGTACTTTTACACGTGAACCATCACTGCCGTCTTCAATACCTAAAATAACTATACTAAAGCTTATTAGTATAATAAACACCCAGCAAAAGTTGAACAGAGAAGCATACACATTTATAATATCCATACACGCTAAACGCTTAAAATGTCTCGGCTTCCAATGAACCTTACCGTGCAGTGCAGGTACGATACACAGTGAGAGAGAGATGATTATGTGTTGTAGGTGGTGATAGTGGTGGTGTGGCAGATTATTTCGCCAGCACGTGCCATCCATCACTACCCCACGCGCGAAGATAACATGCTAGTTTGTGACTCGTATGTGGATGCCTCCTACACCATCGCCTTCTTCTACCCCGTCGTCCTCATAGTCGTATGCACCGTGTACGCCGTGCTCACGCGCAAGATCCCCGAGGCCTTCAACGAGAGCAAGCACATCGGTGATAATACTAGCATATGAATATGAATCTTATTGCCACACTCCACCGTAATGACAACCTCCTGTGTTTGTTGCAGGCTTCACAATGTACACGACATGCGTTATCTGGTTGGCGTTCGTGCCGCTGTACTTTGGCACAGCGAGTCACGTGCCCCTGCGCGTCACAAGCATGGCCGTCACCATCTCACTTAGCGCCAGCGTCACGCTCGTCTGCCTGTTCTCCCCTAAGGTATGCCGCATTTTTTATTTTTTCATATCTACAATGACAACTATAAGAAAATTGCTGAGCGCTAACTTGTTTCAGTTGTACATTATTATCGTGCACCCTGAGCGGAACGTGCGCGCAAGCTTGATGCCACCACGCTGGCGTTCGGCAGGTGGCGTGGGCATGGGCAAGGGCGCGTGCGGCGCAGCTGGGGGCGCCGTGTGCGCTGCGCTCGTTGGCACCGCGCCACTACCGCGCGCGCCAGACCTTACTCCTTCCACCGACCTCTCCACGCTCAATGACACTGGTCAGTGATGTTTCAGATAGTGTGCACTTTCTTAAATACTTAGATTGTTTTTCATACGCACATAATTATCTATCTTTTGTGAGCAGAGAGGATGACATCAACGGACAGACAGGTGCAGACAGAAGAGACTACCTTGTTCCCTCGGCTGGCGGGCGTCATTGCCGCCGTGACACGCGAGGAGAATGGTATGCAGCTGGACGCGCGGCGACTGGCTGAGATGCGCGCCGGCCTGCCTGTGTTCCGCCCGAGTGAAACACGCGCGCCCCCACCACTTGCCGTAGCCGTCGCCATCGTCGGCGCACATATACAGTTATAGCGCAACATCACGCGGCGCGAGCGTAACAGACGCGTGCCAGTGTTAGTGTAAATATCTACAGAATTATTTGATATGTGTGGATATCCTAACTACGCAGACGACATGCTTGTCACATATATTCGTAAGTCTTGTTGACAGTGGATAGTTCTAATTGTTGATCATTAACGAACATTTCGTGCACAACATCTGTACTAATGTAAATAAAATCGACTTATTTTATGTATAATACGAAATTAAGAATAACAAAAAGAACCAATTTGTGATATTAGATAACTGAAATAAATAATTATTAAATCACCAGTTATAAGTGTATTATTTATTTGAGGTATTGAATGAAGAAAAACTGAAGACTGACTATAAAAAGTAGAGAGTCCCACTTTATTCCATTGTGTACACGCAAATATTCAGATCCCACCAAAAACATTTTCATGTAAAATGTTGCCAAGACGAGACAAAAAGTTATCAGATCTCATGTAGAGCCGAGCATCTAACTCTACAAGACCTAACTTCACAAACTCTGCACCTTAGTCAAAATAAGTGGCTTGGCCGTTTCGCTACTGTCACAAGGCGTAAGGCAAAAAATGTATTTACTTTACGTACCTTACAAGGTAAGGACCTTAAATACATTTTAAACAGTTAATTATTTATTATGTAGGTTTTTTTTTTTTTTTTTTTTTTTTCGGCAGGAGTGGGAAATCCTCATGGACGTCCAGGCTGCTTCACATACGAACCAGTCTGGGCAGTGCCGGACTCTTACCGGCTAAAACCACACTCCTTCCTTACAATTCATCCGCAGACTCTTGGTCCGCGCCCTTATGACTCTAAATTTTTATTTTATTCGCTTATGTGTTACTTTACAGGCAATGCTTAATGCTACTCCGCCCCACCACAGGTGGAGCCGTCACAACTTATGCTTAGTTACATGTAAAATCTTGTTACTGTTTGTCCATCACCTTGAATATACTACTTAATAACTAAAATTTACTTTAAGCTACAGCTGTATAACTATACTTACGAGACGAACTTAATCTAGGCTTTATGACTATGTGAATTATGACTGAAATGAACAATAAACTAAAGACAAGACATTTTTTTTTTTTATTTTTTTTTTTTTATTGTGTTGAAGTATGCATGCATGTTGACTTTTCAATTATGTTAACGTATATATATATATATATATATATTTTTTTTTTTTTTTTTTTTTTTTTTTTTTTTTTTTTTTTGTCAAGTTTATAGTCTCGGGTAGTTATTTTCTTACTGACTGCTGTGAGGGATGTGAAAACTGGGAGGGAGGGAATTGCAAAGTGTCATCAGCGCCTCCACGATCGCCATGTTGCGATGCATTATTGCTGTCTTAAGGTTGTAATCGACAACTGTTTGTGTTGGTGCATCCATTGCTTTCTTGGCGAAACGGCCTATGGCATCACTTGCGTCGTCGGTGTAATAGACACAGCTGGTTGTGTGTCTCGACACGGCCACTACCGCGTGGGGAACGCTGTAACGAATTTGGGTCTTTTCTGTTCGGGTGTTGATGATGATGACGCGCTCGTATGTGAGACCCTGAGATTCGTGGATGGTCAGGATGCGGGAACCCTCGCCAGATCCGTACCCCTGGCAACTCAGTGAGGATTTCTCCTCCTGTGTGTGCACCAGGAATAGCGTGTTCTGGGATTTTTTCGGGATATCCGCGCCGGAGAAGCCACATACCCTCAGTGAGTGAATGTTACTCGTAGATGTTTTTGACGAGTAGATCCCACCGTAGATGTCACTCAGTGCGAACGCGACGTCCATGGGGTTCCGGTGAGTACAGAGCAATTCCTGGGTGATCGCAACCACCATATCTGGACGGGTGTACCTGAGTGGAAATAGGTTTTCCCTGTCCAAATATGGTAGCTGATTGACATCCCCGATGAGGACAACTTCGTTTGCACCCGACAGCTTAGCGGCCATGACTATGGCCCCAAAATGGTTCATAAGGGCCTCATCCACCGTCAAACGATGGCACCTGTCTCCCTTCTTAAAGCCATTAGCTAGAACGGAGGCCATAGTTCGCACCTTAGTCTTTGCCTTATCGCCTAAGCGGTGCGAGAGCTTCTCTCTCAGGTCTTTTGCCGCTTCAGTTGTCGTAGTTACCACCACGTCGTTCTCCCCATCGAAGTGCCTCACCACCCACGTCGTCTTCCCGCACCCCGGAACGCCGTTCACCCACTTAAAATTAATTACATTTGAGGTTCCCGAAATGGTTTGCGCCATCTCGAGAAACCTGTCGTCCAGCATTATTTCTGTGCAACGAGCTACCACCACTATTGGGTCCTCGTCGGGTGTCTCGAAAACCGGCTTTCCCCTCCTTTTCGACTCATCCTCGTTCCGTGTCACGAAGCCTCCCGTCGCGCTGTAGGCCGCCATGTATGAATCTTTCATACTCCCTACGATGACTCGGGATGTACTATTGTCGTACACAGCGGCGTCCGCCTCCTCGAGCTGGATCTTCAGCAGTCCCTCTGACTGAAGGTTGAAGCATTGTAAGAGCTTTTTACAGGTGAGGGTGTTTGCCTGTTTGGTAGCTCTTACGATCGCCAGGAACTCGAGGAAGGCGTTGTGTATGTGGTCCGAGGGGCTCGACACCGGGATGTATTCAGGGAGGCAGACCTGTCCTTTGTCAGCTCTTGTTGGGGTCTTTTTCGGAGGAGACTTGCCCGCCTCCTTCGGAGATTTCCTTAGGAAGCTAGCGAGAGCCTCCCCCTGTCTGTGGGCAGGTTCAGAGATGCCAGAGCGGGTTGCCCCGCTATGACGATCTGTGAAGATGTTTTGTAGGAAGGTCTTGATTCCGGTCTTGATCCCGGCAAGTCGACTTGTGTCCTGTCCATGCCGCTCTGGAGTACTTCTGCACTGCAGTGTTTCCCTTTCTTCGGCGATTTTTTGTTGCATTCGCTCTGAGCCGCTGAGCGTTGTTTGAGGTGACGAAAGGTTGCCCTGTTGTACGGTGTGCTTCTCTTTTGGGGGTTTAAGATATCCTAAAGTTTCCCCTCTGTCCTCGTACACTATCACCTCATGCGCTTCTGCGGCTTTTATGCATCCTAGGCGGTCCGCAACTTCGCCCTTGATACCGTCGATGATCATGGCATCTACACTGATTATTCGAGCCGAGTGTCCAGGAGCTTCCCTTAATCGTTGGAGTAACGAGCTTGCTTGGGCAAATGGGGTTTCCTCTCTCCACTCGAGTAACGCAATTTTTTTGTCTTTGAATCGCATCACTCGGCACTGGATACTGAAGAGATCCATCGCAGGCAGATCAGTGTATTTTCTGCTTTTGATGCTCGTTTTCGCTGTGCTTCCATTGATCAGGGCTGCTAGGCCAGGTGGTATGGTGACTTTGGTTTTGCTCGGTCTTAGTCTGCAGAAGCTGACTCCAAAGGTCTCTTGCGGGCGGTTCATGAACAGTGCTACACCTCTGAGTCGTATGCCAGGCTCGCCAGCTGCCCCCCACGCCAGCAGGCACGGTATGGGGTTGGAATCGGAGGCCCTCGTCGTAGTGGTTATTTCGTCAGTCGATGATTCATTTTGTGAAGTCGTTGTTGTGTCTGAGGCGATAATGCTGGTCGTCATGTTTGGCTGGTTTTGTATCAGAGTTGGGTCAAATGTGGTTTGTAGTCGTGGTGGGGTTTGTTTCATGATTGTTGTCATTTGTTTGAGTGATTGTGTCTGTGCTGAGGTTGGTGTTGGTGTCAGTATTGTAGTTCTCTGCATGTCAGTCGGCGTGGTGTTTATTGTTGTTCTGTTTTGAGATTGTGTAGGTGTTGTGGTCAGTATTGTTGTTATTGCTGTGGTTGTATGTGTGTTAGTCGGCGTGATGTTTGTTGTTGTTACGTTATTTGGTTGCGTCGATTGTAGGGTTGGTGTTAGTGTTGTTGTTCTTGTTGGTAGTGTATTAACGTTGTTTGTTTGTGTCGATGATGAGGTTGGTGTTTGTGTTGTAGTTGTGTGTATGTTGGTCGGTGCGATATTGGTGGTTGCTGTGTTGGTTTGTAGGTGTGTTGTGTGAATGGCAGTGGAGCCATTGGCCCTCGCGGCGACTGAGACGACCTTTTGTGCGAAGTCCAGGAAAGATGGTCTTGTAGCCTTTCCCTCTACGATGGAGCTGAGAGCCGATAGGTCTAGGTTAACATTCAACTCATTCTCCAGTTTCGTCCTATCGTGGCTAAATCTTGGACATTCGAGTAGTAGGTGCCAGACTGATTCCTCCGTGGATGGGTCGCACACGCATGCGGGGCTGTCTTTAAGATGGAAGCGGTGCAAGTATGCCGAGAATCCTCCATGTCCCGTGAAGAGTTGGACTAGAGCTGGTGTTAGATCTATGTCCCTGGTGATTCTTTTAGCGGCTATGACGCTTGGAAAGAACACCTTGGTCACTGATCCTGTACTGGAGGACTCGTATCTCTCTTGCCATTTCTTGACTGTTTCCTCGCGTATGCACTTTTTCACAAAGGAAATTGGAACTTTATCATAGTCTGGTGCCGTCTTTTTGGTTAGGGCCGCTTTCTTTGCCAGTTCGTCTGCTCTCTCGTTTCCTGGTGTCCCCACATGTGCTCTCAACCAGAAAAACCTCACATCCCTGCCCTCCCCGCGGATTTCTCGCACCAGTTCTTTGAGATCGTGAGCCAGTTGATGTGTAGCCATCGGACACCTCAGCAGATCCAGCGACGATCTTGAGTCACTGAGAATACTGGTTGTGTCCACTCTGCTTTCTTTCACCAGCTTAGTGGCTCTGAACAGTGCGTATAGTTCCGATTGGAAGACCGTGTTGTGTGGTTCCAGCCGGAAGGTTCTGTATTTCGACTCTCTGCCTTCACTCCACCAGGTTATGGCAGCTCCGACTTTCCCCTCTATCTTGCTACCATCAGTGTAGATCTGGGGACCGGTTATTTGGTGGGTTTCTACGGTTTCGGGGTCGAAATCCTCCAGTTGCTGGTATTCCGTAGTTATGAGCTTTGAGGGGTGAGGCTGTTGTAGGTACCCCACTTTTCGCTCTACCTCTCTTCCCGGGGGTAAGAACTCGTGAGAGTAACCTTTTTTGACCAGAAATAGTTTCGAGGCCTCGATTACCCGAAGGTCAAGAGGCAGCTGCCCCGACAGAATCAGAGCCGATACTAGAGACACCGTGCGATGCGCTTTACAGATCTTTTGCGCGAAACCTCTCTGCAGTGAGTCTAACTGATTCCTGACCATCAGTTTCTCAGCTGCAGGCGCCCATGCGCTTGCGGCATACAGCACTATCGGCTCTATGACTGACACATATATGGTCCTGATTATCTCGCGGTTGAGACCCCAAGTCACCCTCGCGGCACATGCCAGCTGTTTATATATGTCCGCAGCTTTTTTGCAGGTGGCGGAAACATGTGCGTTGAAAGTGAGCTTGTTGTCTATGATCAGCCCTAGAAGCTTGATCTCTTGAACGAGATTTAGCCGGACGCCTGACATGTGGACGACTGGAGTGTCATACTTAAGCTTCCTTGTTAGCACCATCGCATTTGTTTTGTGCGCGGCGAAGCGTAGCTTGTTCTGAGCACCCCATTCAGACACACTGTCTAACGTCCTTTCTGCTATGCGCTCCAGAGCGTTAACCTGATGGTTGGAGAAGACCAGGACCACATCGTCCGCGTAGGCTTGGCAAAATACGCCAGAGCTGTTGATTTCAGTCAGAAGCGAATCTAGGATTAGATTCCAAAGTGTTGGTCCAGCAATGGAGCCTTGTACACAACCCTTGGTGGTTTCCTTCTCGCTTTTTGCTCTGGCATAGTTCACCAGTACCTTTCGATCCTTCAGGTATGAGGTTAATGTGGTGTATAGGTTTCTTGGGCACTTTTTGCTAATTAGCTGGTGTTTTATGGCCGGCCACCATGCGTTATCGAAGGCCCCCTCTATGTCCAGTGATACTAAAAGCACGATCTTCTTTGCTTTCATCTCTGCTCGTACGTGCGTCACTAGGGCGTAGAGGGCGTCCTCGGTGCCTCGTTGTGGCATGAAACCGTACTGATGTGTGTTGAGTGTGGGGAGTAGGTGCCACTGAATCCTGTTCACACAGTTTGACAGTAGTCCAATGGGTCTGTAGGACTTTGGATGAGTATAGTCGTCTTTACCGGGTTTCCTAAGGATGCACACATGGGCCACTTTCCACTGCCCAGGGAAGTAAGACAGCGCCAGGCATCTGTTAGCCAAGGCGAGAAACACCTCCCTGTTGCAGTTGATAGCGGTCACGCATATATCGGCCGTCAGCCCATCCGGTCCTGGGGCTTTCTTTGGGTTTTGATTTTGTAGAACCAATTCAAGCTCCGCAGGTGTAAAAGGTGGGTCATCGGCCGACAATCCTTGAAGATCGTCGGATTCCTCTTGTGTACGGCTTCTAAGCTGTGTGTGGTAGGTCGTTTCTGTTGCTGTTGAGTCTGCTGGGTAAAAGGTGTTCGCGAGAAGTTCCGCCGATTGCTCTGGGCTCAGGGTTTCTCCTGATGGGCCTCTCAGGAGCGCATCGTTTTCCCTTCTTGCGGTTTTCCTTATGACCCTGTAAATTCCGTCCCACATGCTTTCTCTTTCTTGTGTGGTGCAGAACTCTTTCCAGCCTGCCGTGGCGGCCTCAGTGGCTTGTGTGGAGTAATTTTCTTTAGCTGTGAGGTATTCCTGTATTGTGTAGTTCCTCCTTGATGGTGCCGCATTGCGGATTCTTCTCTTCTTTCTGAGAACTTCTCCTTTGAGTTGTTCAAGAGAGGGGGACCACCAAGGTGGCTTGAGATCTATTTTTCTGTTACCTATTCTCGGGATTGATTTTTCGCATGCTTGGTGTATGGCAGAGGTATACTCGCTGGTTAAGTTCTCCAGGTCTTCATGATTTAAGGCTCCAATGATTCTTTCGGGTGTGATGGTTTTCCCCTCAAGACAGAGCTTTATGTGTTCCCTAAATTCTGACCACTTTGCCTTCTTGGTATTGTACATGCGTGTCGAGATTGGCTTCATTGGTTCCAGGGGTTTCTCAAGACGCATCGTGAAGGTTATCGCATTGTGGTCAGATGAGGTGAGACCTCTATCAACTCTCCATTCCTCGATCCTGTCTAGGAGTGACAGACTGCACACTGTGACATCAACGATGCTAGCGTACAGCCTGTCTCCCCTATACGTCTCGAAGGTTGGAACCTGTCCTCTGTTTAGTATCTGGAGATCCTGTTCGTTTAGGAACGAGTTGTACT
Organism: Lithophane ornitopus; assembly: GCA_948473465.1. Classification (NCBI taxonomy): domain Eukaryota; kingdom Metazoa; phylum Arthropoda; class Insecta; order Lepidoptera; family Noctuidae; genus Lithophane; species Lithophane ornitopus. The sequence goes on from OX419625.1 coordinate 17,247,772, forward strand.
CCGCTCCGCGGTGGTCTTCGGAATTGCTTCCCCACCACTGACTCCAAGCATTTATATCACCTCCGATGATTGTGTTGGGTGTGTGTGTGTGTATTTTTGATAGTGTTGTGTTGAGTGTGTTGAGATAGGGTGTGAGTGCTTGGTCTCCCTCGAAGTAGACCGACACAGCTCCAAACTTTAGTTGTCCCACCTTAACCGTGGCTGTGGCGATATTCTCAGTGACGAGCTGAGGGTCATGAATGACTTCCAGCACGTCACCAAAAACCACTATAGCTGCCTTCACTGGCTTCTGGCGGTTCAGGGTGCACTGGATGACTTGAGTGCCAGGGTGTTGTTTCATGATCCCCGTTCTTCCTACATAAGGTTCTTGAACGAGAGCAACTTTTATTCCCTTTTCCTGAGCCGCTAGGTGGAACTCCGCTGTAACAAGTTTGGACCGCTGCAGGTTTGCTTGGATGAAGTGCAATCCTTTGGTCGGGCCACTGCGAGTTGCAACCGTGGTGCTGTCCTGTTGGGTGCCCTCCGCTTCAGCAATACGAGACCCGTGCCCTAGCTATGCCATCCCATTTCTGGCGCTCTTGGCATTCGTCGCTGTAAGCGGCGTGCGCCGTGTCCATGCCCTCCTTTTTGGCTTTGACGCAGTTCACGCATGTAGGTGTCTTTCCGTCTCGTTTTATGGGACAGTCTCTCCCAGTGTGTTCGCCCGAGCAGAAGCTACATACTTGCGACGTTTCCTTACAAACTGTTCTTGTGTGTCCGTACGCAAGGCATCTGCTACACTGTACTAGAGGTGACTGATCCTCCACGGGGACCCTTTGTAGGCCAATAAATACTTTGGCCTCTCCCTGCGTAAGTCGCTTCCAAAGTTCTGGGGAGACCTCGAATACCGGGTGGCAAACCAGCGCATTCCTTGCTTTCTTCCTGAACCGCATTTTCAGGGTCTGGCTCGCCATATCGACACCGTGGAGGAGACTCTGGTTTTGAGCTTTTAACAGCTCCACCATCTCCTCGTCGGTGTAATGAGCCTGGACTCCTCTGATACAGATCAGGGGATTTGCTGGTTTGGGCTCCTGTACTTTCAGGTCGTCCTTTTCGCTGAACCGCTTCTTTACCAGGTCCAGATCCTTTTTTGTGGCGCAGTTCAGGACAACCTTTTGGTTGCGGGCCTTTCTCACCTTGTTCAGTTGAGCCCCCGTTGTTTTTAGGTCTAGCACCACTCTGATCCTCTCCATGACATTGTCTCCTGTCTGTTTAGGATCCGTCGATGAGACTATCAGAGTGTGGCTGGACTGGATAGGCTTCGGCTGTGGTGGGTTGTTCACGGGTATGTTCACGGGGCGCGCCGCTTTGGGTCTGTCCCTCAGGTCATCCATGCCTTTGACTATGTCCGCCAGCGTTTTCCTGACCTCTACCACGGCGAGTTCGGTGTCGAGGTTTGTCGCTGGCGGTGTTGGCGCTTGAGGTCTGTCTCTCAGGACTCTAATGTCCGAGGACACTATCTCCAGCTTCTCCTTCACTGGCTGTAGATGTTTTTTGATATCCTGAGGGGGGGGTGGAAGTGGTTTATTTGTATGCTTGCCTATGACGTCTGCAAGCTTTTTCAGTTCGGCTTCTATCCTAGCCGTGCCGGACGCCGCTGCGAGCAGCTCGTCGGGAATGTGGCACTGGTGGTCTTGTGCTGAGGTGGTGGCGGGGAGCACCGGGAGGTCTGCTCTTATTCTCTCCATTTGCTTCCTTAGCGTATCTAATTGGTTCGTTACGCTTGCTATGCCAA